>JAAEAF010002754.1:0-150333 GCA_011037195.1 Triatoma infestans | reverse complement strand
AAACGACAAGACAACATCTAAGAACTAACAGACTACCAGGGCGAATTCTTAATCTAATTCATGAGAAAAACAGAATTCGTAAGTTTCGGCAGAGAACTAGGGACCGTTCAAGTAAAACTCACTTCAATCGACTAGCTAGACAAATCAAATGGGAGCTCGACAACTACAGAATCTCCACTTACAGAACATATTTAGAAGCGATGACTCCAGGTGACTCTTGTCTCTGGAAAGAAACTAAAAGACTCTAAATGAACACACTCAGATTCCTCCACTACAATCAGGCAACGTGTTGGCAATAAGCGATGAAGAAAAATTCGAAGCAATAGCGACTCATCTTGAAAACAAATTTACTCTAACTGACCATACGGACCAGGACATTGAAGACCACATCAATTCCGAACTCCAACAACCTCACCACACAGCAGAACTTCCTATAGCATTTACTTCTCCTTCCGAAATTTTATCCATAATCAAAAGACTCCCCAACAAAAAGGCTCCGGGGGACGATCTAATCCCCAATACTGTCATAAAAAACCTGCCTCTGAAAGGTCTTGCATTCCTATATGGGATCTTTAATGCTTTTTTTTTTTCCTCAAAAGTTACCCTTATGAAGGAGAATTTATTTATACAACTACATGCTCCACTTAAATGTAGTAATACATGTAATAATTTACATTTTAATTTTCTAAAGAAAACAAAGTATTAGAACGTAACTAAATATTGAATGAGTACAGTTACTACAAAGAAGAATCCAATATTCAAAACAAAACAAAACAAACAATAAATAAATAAAAAAGAATAATAAAAGTTGAAAACTGTCAACAATATTAATAACAAAACAACACAATAAAGATAAAAAAAATAAAAATAAAACTGAAAATTACAAAAATGTATAACCAAATATTTTGTTTGTTTGTTTATTTTACTTTACATACTCGTATTTATATTATATTATTGTAAAATATGTTTTATTGTCTGGTGATTTTATGAGCTGAAATTTAAAAAAATCTATTTTATTTAAAAATATTAAATATTCTTTTAAATTTTTTTTCAATTAACTGTTGATGATTTAATGGCCAAGTCTGTCCGGCGCTCAGAATATACTTGATAAACGATACTCTCTCTCTATCTAGAAGATGGCAGTCATAAATAAGGTGATCGTAGTTCTGCAGACAAGTTGGATGACAGTTACAATTTGGTGATGTTTTTATTTCGAAACGATTTAAGTAAGATCTTACTAGCCCATGATCTGATAATACTTGAGTTAATCTTGCATTGTCAATATTTTTGTTTATATTCTGTCCTGCACTGTTGGAAAGTACTTTTTTGTCTCTAACCCTTTTCGAGAGGATTGCCAAACAGATTTCAATTTTATAACATCGGAATTGAAAACAGTCTTTTTTAAAAATGTTTTTGGGCATTTACGAAAAGTTAATGAGACTGTAGAATCCTTGGCAGCTTCTTTGGCTAACTGGTCCGCTTTGGCTTCATTTCCTTGCAACCATGAATGACCTTTCACCCAGTCAAGGGTGACAGTGATACCAGCCTAACAACTTCTGCAGTTTTTTTTCTTCTGCATTTCCGGTTTACTAATTTTCTGGGAAGTCGGAATTTTGGCTATCTATTTATTTTTAATAATTTTGTTTGGATGACAGAATTGTATAATCAACTATGATAGCACTCTAGAGAAAAACATAATCCCAACCACTCCCCCAAAGCTCTTTTTATGTATAGTACAATGCCAACTTTAAAGAAAATCGTTGGAGCCGTTTTTGAGAAAATACCAGAAAACTGAAAAATACATTTCAGTAAAAATGCACTTCCGGTCATCCGATTTTTTCAAACTCGGAATTTCTACAATATATTTAATTCTAATTAGTATTATTTAGATGGCAGAATTGTATAGTAAAGTGAAATAGCACTTTAGAAGAAAAACCTAACCCATTCTTCCCCTAAAACTGCCCTTAAATGAGCTTTCCTGGAGAAATGTTTCAAATAAAAGTTATAGTTCTTTGTATATTGTATATATAGAAGTATAGACTTCATAAATAGTGCTCGAATAATCAAGCAGAATTGATGGCTATTCTAAAAAGTATAGAATGGGTGCAAAACTGTACAATACTGGGAGTCATTCGGGTGTGAAGGCCTTCGCAGTCATGACTGACAGTTTAGTAGCTATGTGTTCCATTAAAAACTCCAAAAATCATGAAAATTTAGTGGAGCAAAAAACTGCAGAAGTTGTTAGGTTGGGTATCACTGTCACCCTTGACTGGGTGAAAAGTCATTCAGGGTTGCAAGGAAATGAAGAAGCGGACCAGTTAGCCAAAGAAGCTGCCAAGGATTCTACACTCTCATTAACTTTTCGTAAATGCCCAAAAACATTTTTAAAAAAGACTGTTTTCAATTCCAATATTATAAAATGGGAATCTATTTGGAAATCCTCTTTAAAAGGGTTAGAAAAAAAAAAGTACTTTCCAACAGTGCAGGACAGAATATTAACAAAAATTTTGACAAATGCAAGATTAACTCAAGTATTATCAGGTCATGGGCCAGTAAGATCTTACTTAAAACCATATATAGATAATTATCAATTGCTGAATCTGAAGATACATATTCAGTAACTATCAAATTGTAGCAATTGTTGGCCGTTAGAAATGATCAGCCAACTAAGAGATACATATTCAGTAACTAGATTTTTTTACTGTGACAACCAATATCCAGAATATTTTCATTTACATTCCAGGTCAATTTATCTTTTACATCTATCAGTACCTCTCGTACTGCTGTGCGATTAAATAGAGAAAATTCATGAAGTGTTGCAGCATCATGCATCGACATCACTGAATCTTGAAAAAATATTTAAAAAAATTTTGGAAATGAAAATTTAGATAATGAGGAATGATTTGTTTGATGTCCATAAAAAATATATAAGAAAAACGGTTACAATATAATTAACGGTAAACTAAATTATGCAACTAGTTCGCTGCAGTCCAAGTTTATTACTAGCGGTAAAGTTGTTCTCTTTGCATTATTATAAACATGTAAGTGGTGGGGGATTATATTCAAATCAAATCTTAGCAATAAATTATTTCATATTTCTAACAATTATTTGAAATAATGGATTTAAAATAATTTGTTTCAAGAAACAATGTTGAAATAAAGTTTGCATGTTGGTACTGTGCTAGAACATATGATCTGGATCTATCTAGAACTGTAAAAGATAAGAAACTGGTATGAAACACTCATACGCCTTTCATTTACTACAGTTTACACAGATTTAAGTGGCAAATTTCTTCAAACTCATTACCTTTACTAAATGTTTGCTTGTCTTTAATTTTATATAATTTTATTATGGGAGTAGATCTCAAATTTAACATTTCTTTTAAACATTTTCCTACCAATTAAACAATAAATTAGAAATCAGTAAACATAAAATAATTATGCTCAACTTTAACCTAATTTTCTATAACCTTTCCCCAAAAGGTAACCTTCCCAATTTCAAAGGACACATTCTTTTAGAGGTTACCTTACGTTTTTACTAATCTATTTTATTCCTAATAAATAGTTCTAACAGTTATATATTTTTTTAAAAGCTCTCGTACACTTGACGCTTTTAATTGTGCTTGTATATGGAAACTGAACTTTGAATGTGGCGCTTTACTCGCTTGACCAGTTAATAACAATAAATGAAATTACTTCTTCGCTAATAAAGATGAATATTTACTATCTTATCAGATATAAAACTTATTGTTACTACAGGCAGTTTCTTATAATTTGTTCTATGAGATATCAATGTAAGCTCATTTGTCCATTTAGTTATATTTACCACGCCATTGAAAACCCTAGTACCCTATACTGATCTTTTATAATATAAGATTATAATTTTAACAATACAATAATGGACGATAAAATTAGGTTTAAAAGTTAGTAGCGGCTGCCATTTATACTAATATGGCACGGATTACTAATGACATAGATAAAAAAAAAAGCGGATAAAAAAAATTATAAATATTTTAAAGCTGATTTAAATATATAAGGGCATTAGAAAGTTTTACATATTTTTCATCAGTTTAGGCAAATTATTGTTTTTTTATTTGTTTATTTATGTAAACATATTTATTTATGTAAATTATTGTTTATTTACTTATTTATTTATGTAAATTTATTAAATTGTCTATTTAATTTTCGATGATAGTCTGCAACATAAAGTAAAAAAATCTGGTGTGAAACACTCCACAACTTTCCCTTACGCCATTTTTCAAAATTGAAATTAACAAATTTTATAGTTAATGTACCACATTTGATGAAATTCGTCGGAGTTCGTCGAAAACTGAAAAAAGTGTTCAGTAAAAGTGCACTTTCGGTTTACTAATTTTCTGGGAACTCGGAATTTTGGCCATCTATTTATTTCTAATTAATTTTGTTTGGATGGTAGAATTGTATAATCAACTATGATAGCACTTTAGAGAAAAACATAACCCCAACCCCCTCCCCAAAAGCCCCCTTAAATGAGTTTACCAGGAGAAATGTTCAAATAAAAGTTGTAGCTCATACTACACATGCCAACTTTAAAGATAATAGTAGGAGCGTTTTGAGAAAATACCAGAAAACCTGAAAAATATATTTCAGTAAAAACGCACCTCCAGTCATCCGATTTTTTCAAAACTCGGAATTTCAACAATATATTTAATTCTATTAGTATATGTAGATGACAGTGTATAGTGAAGTGAAATAGCACTATTAGAGGAAAACCTAACCCATCCGTTCCCTAAAACTACCCTTAAATGAGTTTTCCTGGAGAAATGTTTCAAATAAAAGTTGTAGTTTTTGTATAGTTAGTGATATACCAAGTTCAAAAAATCATCGGAGCCATTTTTGAGGGAAAACGCAAAAATGTAAAAAAAAACAACTAGTAAAGTGGTACTTCTCTGGTTGACTAATTTACAGATAAGACCCAGTGTCGATCCTATGGTGATAACCTAAACGGATATCAAGTTTGAATTTACTACGATTTTTGTTGAGATGCTCTTCACATAGACAACATACAGACCCATTTTCTACAAACACTTTTTGGACATGAGGGGACCTCAAAACGGATATTTCCGATTAAAAACTCGATATAGAAAATTGGTAGATTACAATACTTCTTATTACTAGGAGAAAGAGAAACTAAAAAATCTTCCCCCACCGGGTGGGATACCATATCCTGTAAAAGCTTGATGAATTCTCTTATGGCGGGCTTAGTATTTAGTATACCCCCAAAAATGACGGGGCAATGCTTCTTAAAATTTTTGAGATATTACTAAATTTTTTAACCCATAGTACAGCCGTGAATGTAATGAAGGACAACTGCCCCTTAAATTTTTTTGGAGTACACTTATTTCGTAATAAAAATGAAGGGATATTGCTCCTTGAAGTTTGGTATACCTAAAATTTTTAACCCGAAATACATCCGTGATGGGTTGTGGTTATGTTTTTCTCTTCTAAAATGCATTTGGTTATTGTAATATTATTCTCATTTTAATGATCCGACTTTGAAATGTGGGGTTGCAGAATAATTTACGGTTTTTACAATTAAAAATAAAATATAACGAACTTCTCCACTCTAAAACCAATGGAAACAAATAATACAATTTCTACCATTAATAGAATTCTACTAAAACCTTAACTCAGGTGTCTATTGTGGTAATCATCATTGATGAAAAAAATAGGTCACAAAAAGGAAATCAAGAATAAACTGAAACTTCTAAGTTTGTTGTTAGAAATAAATGGATTTTTTTTATATACGAGATATTATTATTGTTTATATTTTCAAAGTTCCTTCAATATATTTGTATCACAGTCGGAAGTATAGACTTTGAATATTTTATGTAACCTTGTTTTGGTGGTCCCCACCCTAAGATCATCTTGATGGGCATAATAAAACTACTGAAAAACGAAACCCTTTTAAAAACGCCCCAACCCCCCCCAATATATATATGTACATATCTAGTCCCTCACCGATTCATGTGGGCAAGTCTAAAACACTTTTCCATCAAAAAATACCAAAAAAAAGTTGTCACCATGGATTTTGCATTAAATTGGTCGAACGTCTTTTTACAGTGGATATTAAGACGTTTGGATGATTAATAAACACTACGAAATCGTCATTGAATTACATATGTAACGGCAAGAGAGAAAAACCACACAAACCCGACCGAGAGAAAACAAACTCTCTCAGGTACTCTCTCACTTAAGCAGGCTAGAGTGGGGAAACCTGTATGTTGTGTACGCTTAAACGGACGGGCTCTATAGCCGGACAGCGCGCACCATGTCCTTTCCATGAGGCGGGTGTCAATTTCTAAGTCGGAGGACCATCAGGATAAAACCTGAATAATGAAATAGAATTCGGCAAGTAGTGTAACTGAAGACAAGTGCTCCAAAACTAGAAGATTTTGCACAGTGGTACAAGTAAAAGGTGCCCAATAGAATGGCAAAAGTATTAACTGAAAGGTATTTACAAATATAATAAAATACCTAGGGTAATTACCTGGTTTCAGCCTTGAAGTAAGTGAAGAACTTGTGAGTAGCCAAGTTGAAGTGAATTTAACCACTCTGCACAAAGGTCTTGCCAAGAGTTGTGGTTAAAATGCAACACTTAAATATGTAAAGGTAAGTAGCTCGAAAGAGATAAGAAAATATAATAATAAATAATAGTAATTAATAAAAAGATAGAGATAGGCTACATTACCCAAAGCTGAATTTTTACGAGTACCAAGCTTGGTACGTATGGTTGTAGTAGGATGTGTTGCAAGAGTAAATTAGCTGAAAACAGGTTGAAGAATTCCACAGCCCAACGTGGTGAAATGACGATTCCACAGACCAGAGATAGAATCGACTTTAAAAGTGTACAACTGCAATAGCTGAAGAAAATTTGAGTTGAAAAAATGTTTGAGAAGAAAAGTTGAAAAAATGAAATTTCCACTGGCACAAACGCAAAAGCACTGATAACGCCACACACAGAGCGAGATAAAATTAGATAATACTTGCTACACACACGGGCTAAGTTGGAGTTTAAATCGGAAGTCACGCTTTCACTTGGCGGCAAGGCAAAATTATATGTACGCCAAATGAATGGATCTGATTGGCTGAAGGTAAGACAAATAGTGCCTGAGCTGGGCTCAATTAGACACTTCTTAGAGTTTCAGCCAACATAATAGAAATAATATAAAAAGGTTTTACACCTAAAGTGTAATAAAAAATTTTTCCCTTTTTTTTTAAACATGGGATTTAAATAAATTAGAGTTAATAACCCACGATTCGAACAGCTGAGTTCACCTGGCGGGAACAACCAAAAACTGCTGTGGCAATCTGAACAGTTTAAATTCGCGGGGTTTTTAAATACGCGACACCGCCCCCCCGCAGGACAAATGAGCTGGACTGACATTGGTAAGATGAAATGAATTGTTGCAGTAAGCAATCAAGTAAGTATAATTTGATAAAGAAGAACGCACTTGAGCGAGTAGGACAATCGTAAGAAGAAAAATAACCAAGGAGTAAATTAAAGAATACAACGAGTAAATTAAATTATTATGACATCAAATTACGAGTAATTAAAATATACAACAATGCGAGTAAGTGAAAAAGCACAAGCACCTAATAGATAGGTAGCTTGTAGAGCTTGATTGCAGGTCTTAGAAAATTAGAGGATGACGTTTTGACACGAGCACGGCGGACGACGCCGTCGGGGCCGGGAAAAATCTCAACTACCCTACCTAAGGGCCAAACGGCTGGAGGTGAGTTAGGCTCATCGACTAGGACAAGATCCCCCACAGCAAGATTAGATGAAGAAGATGCCCACTTGGGGCGAGGCATAAGAGAAGGGAGGTATTCAGACCTCCACCTCGTCCAAAACGACTGAATCGCGTTCTGAACCCAATGCAATTGGCGAGGGGTACAATCAATTATGGCCTGGTCAGCATCAGGAGGTACGGTCAGTGGACGACCTAACAAAAAATGAGCTGGTGTAAGTGCAGTCATATCATGAGGATCACTCGACATTGGTGAAATCGGCCTAGAATTGAGTATGCCCTCTATCCGAATTATCAGAGTATTCAATACCTTATAGGTAGGGGTTTGATTAACTAATACACGAGTTAAGTGATGTTTGGTCGACTGGACAGCTCTTTCCCATAGGCCACCTTGATGAGGAGCAGAAGGTGGGTTAAATTCAAAGTGGATGCCTTTAGAAAAGCAAAATTCTTTTATAAGGTTCGAAAAGGTTGGATCAGTTCGGAGAGTATTGAGAGCCTTGCGAAGAGACGCAGACGCGCCCATGAAATTTGTTCCACAATCAGAATAGAGGTGAGATGGACAACCTCGACGACTGATGAAACGTTGGAGTACATCAATAAACTCAACCGATGACAAATCCGATGCCAACTCTAAGTGTATAGCCTTGGTAGACAAACATATAAAAATGCATAAATAAACCTTGAGCTCAGGAGCTTTCTTAAGCTTAGACGATTTGCAAGCAAACGGCCCCGCAAAGTCCATGCCAGTGTGAGCAAAGGTGGGCGAGGGATTAACTCGCTGAGAAGGAAGCTGACCCATTAGGGGGGCTTCATGAGAAGGCTTAGCCTTGAAGCAGGTTATACACCGGAAAATTCGAGAACGTACTGCCTGACGACCAGAAAAAATCCAATACTGAGTTGTCAGCTGGAAGAGAGTCATAGTGAGACCTGCATGTAAGAAAATTCGATGATAATGATCAATAAGTAAATCGACAAGGCGATGTGCCTTAGGCAGCAACACAGGGTGCTTGGAAACCACTGAATAGGAATTATGTAAACGACCGCCAACACGGATAAGACCGTGGGAGTCGAGAAATGGAGCCAAACGCTGGTTACCCTTAGAACAAGGCCTGTTTGCTTGAAGGGCCTTAAGTTCAACAGAGAATTTAGAATGCTGGATATAAAAACATATAGCCGCAGTAACAGCAGACAATGTAGGGATTGCACTAGCTTTAGAGTTGCGTTTAAAAGTTTTTCAAAACAAAATATATTTAACAATTCGTAAAAGAACAGACCAAGAGGAAATATGATCAAAAAGATCAGGAGTAGACGTATGTGCAACATGCATTGTAATTGGTTGAGACTTGAGCTCCAAGTCAGCAGTGACAGGTAGTGTTAAGTCTCTGAAGAAGGCCATGATGTAGTATCAGGCAACCAAGGTGGACCGTACCACTAAAGGTGATCATTCAGCAACTGAGACGCAGTTGCACCTCGCGAAGCTATGTCAGCGGGGTTATCTAAAGTAGGTACATGATGCCAAGTTGAGTTGGGCAATCAGTCTTGAATCTGAGCAACTCTGTTTGATATAAAAGTCTGGAGTTTGTATGGTTCTGTAGCAACCCAATGAAGAACAATTTGTGAGTCAGTCCAAAGGTGAACTGAACCTATGGAAATTACAGTACTAAATAAATGAACATAATGCGCTGCCAAGCCCGCCAATAAATGTGCCCCACAGAGCTCTAGCCGAGGAATAGTAACAGTTCTGAGGGGAGCAACCCTAGTTTTAGAAGCTAGGAGTGCCGGAGGTGATGGCGGGTCTGTTCCACAAAGGTACAAGACAGCGGAAAAGCCTACTGAAGAGGCGTCGCAAAACCCATGTAAAATGTAAGGCTGCGAAGAAAATGAAAATGGGCGCTGGATAGCACAGTTCTCTAAAATGGAAATGTCGGCTGTGAGATTAAGCCATATAGCTGTAAGAGACTCATCCAATGGGGTATCCCAATCTAGGGGGACAGACCAGAGTCTTTGCAAAAAATGTTTAGCACTCATCACAAAGGGAGCTAAGAAACCACAAGGATCGAAAATTTGAGCAATGACTGATAGCACTGTACGTTTGGTTACATAGAAGGTGTGGGTTTGAGTTGCAATCTAATTTTAAAAGTATCGGAATTGGGATTCCAGAGAGCTCCGAGAAGAGACGTTTCATTCTCCAATACATTAGTTTCTGATGAGTTAATAAGGTGGTCAGGAGGAATGTTATTAAGCAGTGAAATATGATTTGCAACCCATTTATGTAATGTGAAGCCGCCGCGATGTAATAATGCCACGAGTTGGTCTCGTAAGGCTAGAGCGGACTCCAAAGTATTTGCACCCACGGCAATGTCGTCAACAAAAACATTATTTTTCAAAGCAACAGCTGCTTCAGGATAAAGATGAGCCTCATCATCAGCAAGCTGTGACAGCGTACGAAGGGTCAGGAAAGGTACTGACCTCGTTCCATACGTAACCGTGTTCAAATAGAAGGTGGTAAGAGGTTGAGACGGGGCAGCTCTCCAAAGGATACACTGAAACGGGCGATCATCAGGATGTATTAAAATCTGACGAAACATTTGTCTGATGTCACAAGAAAAGACAAACAAATACTGGCGAAATAGAGAAATGACATCAGACAGAAGGGGTTGCAGCTTTGGACCAGCATACAACAGATCATTAAGTGATGAGCCCGAAGAGGTTTTCGCACTAGCGTCGAAAACAACTCTAAGTTTACCATTGTCCCCATGGGTTTTGAAAATTCCATGATGTGGGATGTAGTAAGAAGTGGGGCCAGTAGCTGGCTGCATATGCCCCTGGGAGATGTAATCTTCCATAAATTCTACATATTTTGCATGAAAGGTAGGATTAGATATGAATTTTCGCTCTAATGCTTTAAATCGCGAATATGCAGTTGCATAAGAATTAGAAAGTAAAGAAGTGTCATTGTTAATAAAGGGCAACCGCACTTGGTAACGCCCGGAAGCATCACGAGAAGTAGTGTCGCGAAAGAATCGCTCACACCTTGAATCCTCCTGCGAAGATGAAGAAGTAACTGGAGGGGGTTCCTCGAGTTTCCAAAAATTTTCCACTAAGGAATGAAGATCATTTGAGGGCACAGAGAAGTGAGCCTCGACCTGTAGAGAAGAAGCAGGAGCTGCAGTAGCGCAGATAGGGTCCTCATAAGAGGAAGTGATGCTGGGTGCTGACCCCATGATAATGTAGCCAAATGGGGAAGGTAAAGCTAAAGGCAGCTCGGGGCCCAGGTTAGCAGGAGCACCTCGGCCAAACACTAAAGAAGCGACATCGGCCCCCAAAATACAATCAATTCGGGAAGGCTTATCGAAAGTGGGATCAGCCAGAATGAGATGTTTGGCAGCTGAGCGCACTGCCGAAGACACTTGTATGGAAGGCGCGTTTTGAGTAACACGGTCCAAAATAAAGAAGGAGTGACTAGGGGCAATAACTTCGCCCTGTAGGGTGGCTATGTCCAGAGAACACAATCCCTTAGGATATACATGATGTTGTCCCACACCTCCAATGGGGGTTGAAACCAAAGAACGAGCACATTTAAGTCGTTGAACACAACGTTCAGAAAGAAAAGAACCACCTGCTGCAGAATCAATGATACCCCTAACAACTAAATAAGAGTGGGGAGAAACCTGAAGTTTCAATAAACAAGTAGCCATCAGAATAATATGGCCAGACTGTTTCGCATCAGCGACAAATGCGTTCACAGGGGCAGCAGGGGTTGGAGTAGGTTGTTGGCTAACTGCCGTAGACGAAGTCGAGCTGGTGGAAGCAGTAGGAGAAGAGGAAGTAGAAGACTTCCTTGACAAGGAAGGATTAGAAGGACTATTAGAAGCCTGTTGTGACCCAAAGTGTAATAAGGTATGATGAGGTTTAGAGCACTGTCTGCAAGTACGTTCCGAAGAACACTTCTTAGAAGGATGTTTGTTTAAACAATTAACACAAAGTCCCTTTCCTTTAACAAAGTGATAACGTTCTTTAGGAGACTTATTCAGGAATGAAGTACACTTGAAAGGTGAATGGAATGCGGAGCTGCAAAAGCTACATGAGGTAGAACTCGGAGTAACACTAGTGGGGGCACTGATGTTCACAGAGCGGAGCGAGTGTTTGCCAGAAATCCTCTTATCAGGAATGGACGGCTTAATGTTACATTTAGCAAGAATAGCAGAATTTTCTCTGCGTTTACTATGAGTAATTAAATACTCCTTAAATTGTTTATATGTAGGGAAATCTGAAACAGTATGTTGGAGTTCCAACTTATCCCGTAGATGGGTGTCCAAGCGAGTGATTAAAAAGGTAACAAACACTGCCTCGAAAGGATTAACTTTATTAAGTACAACTAGGGCACCATAATGTTTATCTATCTGGTCACGAAGTTGACCAACTGCCTCAGGCGAATTAGAATTAATAGGTGAGATATTAAGCAACTCTGCAGTATGATATGTGACAGTGCGGAGCGGATTCTCAAACCGCTCATTTAAAGTCTGTTTAACTCGTTCGTAATTGTCATCAGAGAAATTCAAGTTTTCGACTAATGAACGAGTGTGAGGGTCTAAGGCTTCCAAAAGAAACTGAAATTTTTGTAAGATAGTAATGTCATCATTTGAGTCGATAACACTACAGAACCTCCTATAGAAGGCAATCCAATCTGTAGGTATGCCAGAAAATTTGGGCACTACTAAAGTTGGCACATTAGCTGCGCTACGTGTTATATTAGCGAAAGAAACATCTGATAGGCGGGTGGACTGAGCTGCTGGCTCATGTGGTGTGAGAGCACTCAACTCTTGGCTTATAGAAATGTAGAGTTTATTAACCTTTCTAAAGCCTGCCTGAATCTCCTCCTTAGTGAGACCTTCTATGGGCTCAGTAGCACACAAATAAGGCGCGAATTTAATATCAAATTTGTTATAAAAATTCTCTAATAAGGATTGGAGATTAGCAAGTTTAAACTTAAAAGGAGCTGCGCCTACAGTTAAGGTAGATGCCTGCTCTTGAATATCCTCAAGCTGAATAATAGTAGCTTGAACAAGAGCTGCAAAACGAGCTGCAGTAAACTCAGATTTAGGAGGCATGATAAATATAAAGAAATTTTCTAAAAGTTACAAAAATTTAAATAAAGAAAAAATTCAAAAAGGTGAATAAAAATACAAATATGGAGATATAGAATAGACAAATGTCCAGGCACAAATAATGCAAATATTAAAATGTAGAAATATGTGTAACGGTTAACACAACAAATATAAATTTGTTGAGCAAAGATAATGACAACTAATGTCTAAGAGCAACAATTAGGTACAACACAAATGGTCAACTAATCAATTGCGGAAAAGAGAAAATTGTCTTCAGTTAACAATAGAAAACCTCTCGTAGTATACAAAGGTAAAAGGAATTACCATTTACACAGAGGTAAACCAACAAAAGGACAAAGCAGGTTATCCTCAGGTAGTAGTACACAGAGGTAAAAGATGAAACAAAAAACGAACAGAGAATGCCTTTGGTAGTTTTACAGAGGTTAAAAAAAGAGAACGAAAAGAAATTCCTCTGGTAATTTATGTAGGGGTAAAAAAGGACGAAAAGAATGTACCCTCTGGTAGTGTTGTGTACGCTTAACGGACGGGCTCTATAGCCGGACAGCGAGCACCATGTCCTTTTCCATGAGGCGGGTGTCAATTTCTAAGTCGGAGGACCATCAGGATAAAACCTGAATAATGAAATAGAATTCGGCAAGTAGTGTAACTGAAGACAAGTGCTCCAAAACTAGAAGATTTTGCACAGTGGTACAAGTAAAAGGTGCCCAATAGAATGGCAAAAGTATTAACTGAAAGGTATTTACAAATATAATAAAATACCTAGGGTAATTACCTGGTTTCAGCCTTGAAGTAAGTGAAGAACTTGTGAGTAGCCAAGTTGAAGTGAATTTAACCACTCTGCACAAAGGTCTTGCCAAGAGTTGTGGTTAAAATGCAACACTTAAATATGTAAAGGTAAGTAGCTCGAAAGAGATAAGAAAATATAATAATAAATAATAGTAATTAATAAAAAGATAGAGAAAGAGCTACATTACCCTAAGCTGAATTTTTACGAGTACCAAGCTTGGTACGTATGGTTGTAGTAGGATGTGTTGCAAGAGTAAATTAGCTGAAAACAGGTTGAAGAATTCCACAGCCCAACGTGGTGGAATGACGATTCCACAGACCAGAGATAGAATCGACTTTAAAAGTGTACAACTACAATAGCTGAAGAAAATTTGAGCTGTAGGCCACAAAAAATGAAATTTCCACAGGCACAAACGCAAAAGCACTGATAACGCCATACACAGAGCGAGATAAAATTAGATAATACTTGCTACACACACGAGCTAAGTTGGAGATTAAATCGGAAGACTTAGCGGCAAGGCAAAATTATATGTACGCCAAATGAATGGATCTGATTGGCTGAAGGTAAGACAAATAGTGCCTGAGCTGGGCTCAATTAGACACTTCTTAGAGTTTCAGCCAACATAATAGAAATAATATAAAAAGGTTTTACACCTAAGTGTAATAAAAAATGTTTCCCTTTTTTTTTAAACATGGGGTTTAAATAAATTAGAGTTAATAACCCACGATTCGAACAGCTGAGTTCACCTGGCGGGAACAACCAAAAACTGCTGTGGCAATCTGAACAGTGTAAATTCGCGGGGTTTTTAAATACGCCACACTTTATATAAGCCAGTAACAGATCGGGACATGAAGCAATCTATCAGATTCAACCATATACATCGCATCGTGCCATAACTCTACTCTAACCCTTTATTCTATAAAAATCATTACAAGTCCAGTGCAGTTTGTGGACGCTTATAGTTATATTATAACAGTGTCTTCATACTTCGTCTAATTAATCAATCCCAATTTCTCTCGTCATCAATTCCATTATAATAATGAAGCAAACTATCTGTTAAAAAAAAAAAAAAAAACAAAACAAGAAATCTCCTTTAGTAAACTGAGATAACGATTAAATGATAATGGGCCTTTTGTCTGAGTATCTCAGAGTGCAACATTTAACAACAGTTGGTTAAGTTTCATGGATTGAACCATTTCAGTCACAATATTTGAAAGTGAGCTCAATATTCGAAATTTCTGTGAAAAGTGCTCGCTCCTACCAAACGATCAATTGCTACAAAATCCTTGGTAGATAGGTTGGCCAAATTAAGCCTAACCGTCACTAGACATATTGTTGGCATGTATTTGGATGATATTCGTCAAATTTCCCAGGCATGAACAGCTTCACGTATAAAATTCAACGTCCATGCTCGGCGAGTTGTTGATATCTAACAGGAGATCTTAAACAAGGCTGATAGTGAGATATTGCACGGTCTTTCATAGAAGTTATGCCTCCATTTGCTGGGCCTTTACATTGATCATCTAGCATTGGCTCATAAGCCTCAAGTGTGTGAAATAAATTCACACACTCATACAAAACCATGAACTGCAAAATAATCAGTTCACTATAGGTAAATTTGGAAGGGTCATAGAAAAAAAAAAATACAATATGTCACATGGAACACCTGTCTATATATTTCAAGAAATTATATATATATTTTGTAGTACATTTGTATAGGGCGCTGTCCTTAGAACAAATAAATAAATAATATATTTCGAGAAATTATGCTCCTTCTCATAATTTAGTCTCAGAGTGTTTCCTGTCGAAATACAAACTGGAATTTGAGTTGAATAATGCTGCAGTGTATGTATACACATATGTATATGTTATATGTTTTCAATAGGCGTCATTATGAGAAGGATTTTTTTTGCAGTACCCAGGTGCTTACTTTCTTATGTTTCATAAAACATATATTACAACTTAAAATGTATTTCTATATTTTTATTGACCAAAAAATAATTACTTTTTAAATTGATTTCAAATCAATCGATGATCACTCTATAATTGATTTTGATCGGATTAATTAATATCATAACAACTATTGTAATTATGGAGTAAATTATAGGCTATGAAAATGAATTCATTAATAATCACATACCTCCCATTTGTACAAAAATCGATGCTTGCTTTCAATGAAGATCATTCAGTTTCTTATGGTGTTCCTTATTTCTTCAAACACTTTTCTGGATTTCCTTCCTTTTTTTTTTTTTTTTTTTGTAAAATGACTTTATATGTAATAAATTTGTATTATTCTAAATGTTTTGGCGTTCGTTACGACCGCTGTATTCAATGTTGTAAATATGATGTTGAGAATCGGTCATACAAAAGAACTCTTTTTAAATTTCTACCGACGTTTCGGCAAACTTATTGCCTTCTTCAGGGTCTGTACAAAGCTTTTAATACAAATCAGAAAAAATAGAAACAACATAAATTATGAACTTAAAATAAATATTTACAAAATAAATTTTTTTTTAAATAAATCATATAAATAAACTAAATAAAAAGTATGATATATATATAGCACATTTAAATTTATGTTAAACTATTGTTGTAGACCAGATCAATATTAAACTAAATCACAACTATTGAAACTTTGACAATATGAGGCATATATAAGAGTAAAGTATGGAAATAATTTAGGAAATGTACTTACAAAAATTTTCAGTTAGAATTAATTACAAATTCTAGTTTTACCTGTGACATACCATCACCCAGTGTTACGGACATTGGATGGGTCAAGATTTATGAAGGGCTAGGAGAGCGGATAGGAAAACCATGTTTTAGACTGTATGTTGTTTTGGAAATTCCAGGAGATTGTTATAACTTATAACTAAGGGAAAGGTTTTTGGTGTCTGTCCTAAAATTGATAGATAATTTATCTTTTTTAATATGGATCATTTCCAATATATTTCTTTTTCTATTATTATTGTTGATGGAGAGAATTTTAGTGTTTTCCGTATCTAATTCATGTTTGTATTGTATGCAATGTTTCGTTAGTGCTGTAGTAATGTCAGTCGGTTTTTTAGTTTTACAGTCGTATTTATGTTGGTACAGTCTCTTTTTTAAATATTGAGATGTTTGTCCTATGTACTCGTATGTAGCTGAGCATTGTAAACAATTTATTTTATAAATTGTATCTGATAATAAAGTTATGGGTGTGGGGACTTTTAGTTTAGAAAAGAGTTTTTTTAGAGGATTGGAATTTTCGTGAGCAATGGAGAGGTTATATTTCTTGAAGATTTTAACTATTTTTTCTGATAGACCTTCTATGTATGGGATAGAGATATAGGATATTAGAAGTTGCTGTGATGGCGTAGAGGGAGTCAGGTCGATCATATTATCTATGGATCGTTGATCTAATATTTTTTGTACAATATGGACAGGATAGCCATTATTTTTAAATATCTTGGATAATTTTAATTTGTTGTCCTCATGGAAACGGGGGTGGCTAAGATGAAGTACAAGTTTGGTAAAGGATTTAACAAAGTTAATTTTCTGATTATATGGATGATTAGGAAGTAAATGGAGGAATCTGATAGAACGTATGGATTTCATTAACCAATTGGTAATAAGAGAACCATTTTCTTCACGGATAATCTAAAAAATTAATTTTATTATCTATTTCTATTTCGTGTGGAAAGTTGTAAACGAGGATGGTATGTATTAAAGTAATCAGGATGGTATGGATATAATCTTTAGGGCCAGCGGTTAAACAATCATCAACATATTTGAAGAAAAAAGGGATTATAAAGGCAAGAATAGGTCCTAGGCTACTTCTCATGGCTGTACTAAAGATTTGTTGGCAAAAGTGTTCATTGTATTGAACATATCCTGATTTACAGCAATGGGATAACAGAGATATGAATTTTTGAAGAGGGATATCAGTTTTATTCTCTAAAAGATGAAAATTTTTTTTTATAATTTCTATCGTTTCTTCAATGGGAACATTTGTAAACAGGGAAGCAACATCTAATGAAATAAGGATATAGTTGCTGGGGATTTTTATGTTATCTACTTTTTCATTTAACTTAAAGGAATCTTTAATATTGTAACTGTTATCAGAAATTTATGCATAAATCATGAATTAGCTATTAAAAGAATTTCTTAGTGATCTTCGATTCTGAAATCTCTTATTTGCCAGAATATATTATATAACATAAGCCACAATTTGTTGTGATCAACAGAATCAAACGCTCTTTTTTTTGGGTCGGCGAATATTCCGAAAACCGTGCGTCTCGGAAGCCTTAAATGAATATTTACTATCGAGTTTAGCGTGAATATTCTGTCATGACAGCCCCTTCCAGGTCTGAACCCCATTAACTCATCCGGGATTAAACCAGCATTCTCAGCCCAGTCCTAATAATAGGATTATTATCCTATTATTTATAACTGTTGCAAAAGGTTTAACAATCATATTATAATATCTTTTACTCAACGTATGGAGATATTTCAATAGTGTTTGGATAGATTTTTTGTTTAATTGATCCGTAACTATCTGAATATCTTAAAACTGAGATACTTAGCCTCATATTTAATGGTTGATCTAATTTAAGTTTTTAAATTTTATCTAAGTGATGGCTTCTAAATATTAATAAAGAAACTATCACTTTCATAGTCAAGATTATTTGTCATGGAAGTTTTAGGACTTGGTCAGAAAAGGTTTCATTGTCATTTTTCTTTAGTGGCTAAGTTTTATTACTTCACTATCTTTTTTTTACAGAAATGGAAATCTAAAAAACAATCAGCAATTTATAATTGAAGGTGAGAGAAATGATGTTGGCTGCTGAGTCCATTCATTGGTGAGCAGTAATTTCTGTAAAAAATATTGTTCAGGTGATCTCAATTCATAAAATACGTGCTCTATGTTCTGTTTTGATTACTAATCTCAAATTCTGAAAGTCTGCTGAGCTGCAACCTTATTGCCAGTATTGTTGATTTTAATGAGTGATCTTCTGAGACAATCAATCTCAGCTGGCTAAGAAGCGTAATTTTCTTCATATTGTAATACTTGGTGCAGATTAATTATTCTTTTTGAATAAAGTAATGTAACATTTTTTTTTTCGTTATCTCGGCCATTCTTTGGTGAGTGCTAATTTTGGGTTTTGACTAAAACCAGATCTTGGCAATTAAATATTTCATTCAATTCTGGCAGAAATATATCTAGTTAGAAAATATCAGTGACTTAATTCGGTTTTAAGAGCCATTTTACAAGAATTAATTTTAAAAATCATTTTATAAAGAATTTCAAAGTTAGATCTTCAATAAAAATGGTTTTGAATCCTTGCAACCTTTTATATTATAGCAAATGAGATTTACTAACACTTTTGAAATTCTCTCAGTTGACTAAACATTGGAAATAGATGATATTTAGAAATGGATAGGTATGTGCGGAAATGTTTCTGGTATAATATTGAAATTATTAAATATGTAGTTGAACCCTCAATGTTAGATAAATATATGGGTTTTTATACTTCTTAGGCATGCTTCATTTTTCTTTAATTCTTATCGCTTTCGATTTTCCTCCAACGTCAAAATTCTAGTGATAACATTTATGTAGAGATGTAGAAAGAGTTGCCTTCACTGTGATATTTAACAGAACTTAAAAACTGGGTATCAACTCTTTACAGGAAATTTATGAACTACCTTTAACTGTTGGAGAAAAAAAATCTGAAACTGTTCAAAATGTAAGAAACGAAACACTGCCAGGGCGGATAAAATCCCAGTTATCTTGGTGATTCTTTTTTTTTAAGGAGTTATTTTAATAAGTTATTCGTAAGAATAAAAGAAACTTGTCAGTCTTTTCAAAGTGTAGATATAATTTCAATACCTTATATTCAGATGTTAAAAGAATTTCTAATTTTCATAATAATAATAAAAATAGTATTAGGATATAGAAATTGAATATGGAAACATAACCCATACATATTGATGTTGCATACTATTAGTATCTGTAAGGGAAATGATGGTCTTTTATGAAAAGAAAATTGGTAATAATATGGAAGCATAAACTTCGATTGAAAGAACAAGATGTGAACAATTTTCTCATTCCTTAAAAAAATCTATCTGATTTTAATGTACATGTGGAGACGGTTGTTCCTCTCTGAATGTATAAAACTATCTCCCTTAAGATATATTTTTAATATTTTTTTAATTATGTCAATCTAAGTTGGCTGAATATTCTTTACTTCCACTTACTGGTATGGAATATCTGCTAATGTCCTTCCAGATTTAATTTTACATATATTTGAAATAAGAGGGTTATATATTTGGAATGCAGTAGTGTCTCTACATTAAGACAGAAATGATTAGAAATGTCAGAATATTAAAGTATTTGAGTATTGTTTTAAAAATATGATTTACGAGTTTTAACATTTCATTTTAGCTGTAAATAGTTTAATTTCCAAGGACATTATTTTAGTTTATACAACTGAATCAACATTTTATTTCTCTTTACAAAACTCTTTAGAACCATCATATTGTTATAAAAAAAATAATATTTGCATTTTTTTTTTCAGAATAAATAGTGAGATTAAAAAAAACATCAAGTTCACTCTATTTACTAAAATTTTGCTCCTGAACTGATTCTGTTGTTTGTCTGTTAATTTTTTTATTAACAAATAAAATTTAATGTCTTAGAATATTTTTATAGATTAATTTTTCTACCTTTTAATAAAATAACATAATTGTTTTAGCTTTAGGCTTTGGAGGAAACCATGGGCTCCCTTAACACTGCAGGTAGAAGTTCTTCAGAGATATTGGCATCCCTGCGGGTAAATTAGGCAAACAACAACTACAATGCCTTGCAGAAGTAGTTGATGTATGCAAGTACGAGGCATGTCCAGTAATTAAGTGAACTGAGGCTCTCACGGCCGGGGGGATTTTGTTTTCGACATGTTGATTCCTACGCTCCGCAACGAGACCGGTTCGAGGTCAGTACGTTGAGAACTGTCGACGCGACAATACGTTTCGTGAAAAATGTCAATCATAATTTTAAGTATATATGCATTTAAGTATATAAGTATAATTTTAATTGAATATATGCCTCAAGGGGAGACCATCAACTCTGCAAGATACTGTGAAACCCTAAAAAAATCGCGGAGGGCGATTCAGAACAAAAGGAGAGGCATGCTGACAAAGGGAGTCTGCCTGCTGCACGACAATGCCAGACCACACACGGCCAACGCCACGAAGGAACTGCTTGCCTCGTTTAATGGGATGTTCTGAACCATCCCGCGCAATCCTCTGACCTAGCACCCCCCTCAGATTACTATCTCTTTACCTCCCTGAAGCTGCACATGGGTGGAAAAAGGTTTTCAACCGACGAGGAGGTGAAGGGGAGGTGGAGAAGTGGACGAAGGGGTTGGCGGGAAACTACTTCGAGGAAGGCATCAAAAAATTAATACCCCGGTTCACCACCTGCATTGAGAGGAATGGTGACTATGTCGAAAAATAGCTTACATATGTACTAATGTGATCAGGTAATTTTTTTGTTCAAATAAAAATTTTTGTAACCTACAAAAATCCAGTACACTTACTTACTGGACATGCCTCGTACGTTGGTTTACCAAAGTCTAGTCTCGTTCATCACCAGTAACTGTACACTATGCACTTTATCTAAGATACCTATAACCTAAGTATAAACAAGCACGGTAGCCACAAATGTTCTTTCAGGTAGTAATGATTAACTTAATAGGCACTCCTATATATTTATACTTTAGTCTAATCGACAACCATTGGTTATATTGTAGGCCTATTTAATATTAAGTGTTACAAAACAATTATAATTTCAAGCTTGTAGGAAATCTATGAGTTAGTCCTGTGACATTTGCAATAAGAGTCCTGTAAGTTTGTTTTTTTTTAAACCAAGTTTTTATTTTATTGCAGTAAGTGAGAACGGCACAAACGATAACGATTAAAGCATAAACGTACATAAACAAAGCAACAAACATTTGGTACAATGTTTTGAGAATAGGTTTAAAGCGTTGGCTATGTAGTCATGCCCTAGTGGCCCAATTTCGAAGTTTTTTGTATCTCATGAGGTGAAACACACAAATGATTTGACAGTATTCAGAAAAAAGAGGACTTGCAACACTAACCTTCAGTAAAATGCTTTATTTTTGCTTACTGATTTTGTATAAGAACTTAAAAATTAGTATATATCAATTAAGTTATTTTGTGGGCAAATATTCTATTTAAATTTAGGCTTAATTTTATTGCAAATAATGGTAAAAATGCATTTAGTACTAGAGATAAACTTTTAGACAGTTCAAACTGATACAACAACTATCCCAATTAAATAAAATAGAATAAAAAGTAAGTAAATAACGATTTGTTGACAAACAATACAAAGCCCTAATCTATAAACAGAATCAATAATTTGAAAGAAATTATTCTCTGTGAATTACTAACAAATCCAATAGGTAAATTGTTTCTCAAAGGGCAAAGTGACAAATTATGTTAGATTGGATGGGGAAGGGCCACGCCTCATTCCACTGCGACCTTCACTGAGAGGTCGATCGTGTATCCCCTGGGTATGACATCCCTCAGCTTCGCCCTCCTAAACAGGCCTAGCAAAGCTGAAAGTGGCTCCGTCATGAAGCTCGTGGCTTTGGGATTGCTAGTCCCCAGTTGAAGAAACCTCGCCAGGCCGGCACACACACAAAGGACATCGGGGATTCCTCAGGCCTTGCAGAAAGGGCATAACGCGTTGTCTGCTAGTAGTAAGTGGTATATGTGCCTATTCAGCCGCCTGCAAAGCCCTGTTAGTAGACGCACTATTATCCTTATATCTCTTCGGCTATGGCTCCCTGGAATATAGATCCCTGATGAATGTAGGTAAATGTCTTAACAAAGATTTTAGCCTGCCTCTGCCCTGGGGTTCTTTCCCACCATCGCAGATGCTGGTCTTCTATCCATTCCTTGATAGAAGCGTGATTGAGGCTCCTGGGCAACCGCAGAAGGGCTCCGGGCCTATAAAGGTATCCTTCGAGGTATATAATGTTAATAAAATATTTATTTTAAAAGGTGCCATTTAAATGGGGGAGGTATTATGCATAAATCACGTTACTGGAAAATTCTTTTTACAATGTAACTATATTTTTCTTTAAAGAATTTTAGTAAATAACTAAATTTTTTTACTGATCCCAAACTTCTGATCGGTAGTGTATATATATGAAGGGGCGGCGATTTGTCTTTTTGTCTGGGGCGACGTAACCGCTAGAGCGAGCGCTGCAACAAGCCATAGAAGTGCAAAGGCTTAACTTTGCAAATAAATTAAGAACAAAACCAGTTAATTAATTCAATTTGCCCGAATTTACTTTTGGATTGCATAGACGGCAAAATCCATCCGACAGTGCGAATTTACTGAATGTTTTTTTTCTTCACATTTTCGTGTTCTCGAAATTGGCTGAAACTATTTTCTTTAAACGTTGAATACTATCTATACATATAAATTCTTAACACTTTTATTTGCCACATTTTGGTAATCTTAATATTGAACCAGTCTCTCTGTTAATATTTTCTTGGGCTCCACGATCTGGGAGTACCCGCGCTTGAATTATTCTGCCTTTAGCCTCGTTGCATACATTAACAATAGCGGTCGCAAATACAACAGTAGAATTCGATTTTTGAGACATACTACAAAGTACTCTTCATTTCTAGAATCGATATACAAGAGGGTGTTGTATTTTTTAATACTCACTCTACATAACCCGGAATAGCATTCTTCTATTTGATGTTGCTGTAACAAGCAATTTGTACATAATTTTAAATGGAGGGCTGTTAAATGCTTTTTTCGATTTTTTAAACGGAAAGGGATTGAGCTGATTATTTGTTTTAAAGACGGATTTCCTATCAACATTTTTTGTTGCGTGACGTTTTATTTCCCGCTCTCATTCTATAAAGGCGTAGTTTTATTGCGTATGTAAGAATTAACTTCTCTTTTTTCTATATTTGTGTTTTAATATACGTAGATTGCTTGCATTGGCCGCCAACTTCTAGTATATTAATTTGTTTAACTAGGAATTTTTCTAGTATTTTTAATGATGGAATCTAAGTAGCTTCTACGGTTTCATTCCATTTTTCTAATATATCATGGTGTAGTTTACATATCACGAAAGGGGAACTAATATAATATGTGTGTAATCTGTTTCATAATTTAAAGATTTAAAAGCTCTCACTGATTCGAGAAATTCATTTGTTAAAAAACTTAATTCATATAATAACCTATTTTTAAACGCGGCAAAACAGAAGGGTGTTTACTTAGCTTTGTGTGATTAGCCAATCATTTTCATATCTTGAACACAAAAGCTTCCAACTAGCGATGTAATTGTTTTCTGACAAACTTAAATTTTGAATAATATTTAACGCTTGACCCTTAAGGCATGATTTCAAATAGTGGAACTTTTGTATGTTAC
Source organism: Triatoma infestans (assembly GCA_011037195.1). Lineage (NCBI taxonomy): Eukaryota > Metazoa > Arthropoda > Insecta > Hemiptera > Reduviidae > Triatoma > Triatoma infestans. The sequence goes on along the minus strand of JAAEAF010002754.1, from coordinate 126,167 downwards.
TTATTGATATGTTGTTATGTATTAACGATTCATCTATTCATGGTAACCACGATTTATAATCACCATAGAATGTAGGCAAATTTAATAAGAGTAAATTTTGCCATTTACAGATTCTGTTTTTATTTTGCTTGGTGGACTGTTTCTAGCATTATTTATTGTTAATAATTCGAAATTACCCATAACCGCGTAATACTTGTTTTCAAATAGCTCTACTTCGTTTTCTAGTTCCCCAGAATGGAAGTGTCCCCATTCCTGTAATTTTGTTTGTACTTCCATTGACCTATACCACAGTTCTTCTAATTTTATTTTCCAAGAGTTAATCTCATGAACTTGAAACTACCTAATTCCAACCTATCACAACAAATTTTCATTCGAGTAAGAGATGCTTTGATTGCGCCCCCTAATGTCAAACCAGCTTTTTTAATATTTTCTTCACTCATTATTAACTATTATTTCACAATCGACTATACTAAATAATAAAAATATCTTTGTTTGAAATTTAAGGATAATTCGTTTATGAAAGAATGAGAACTGAAGAGGATTGTGAAAAGGGTAGGATAAGAGCACCTACATGAAAGTGATACCTGGTGAAGTTGATATTTTGTGGTGACTGCGCCACTTGATCTGGTTTGAATATGAAATGGCCTGTAGAGGTGATTGTGCCTTTTGATCTGCTTTGAATTAAACTGGTTTGTAGAAGTGACTGAGCCTCTTGAACTGCTTTGAATTAAAATGGTCTGTTGAGGTGACTACGCCTGTTGATCTGTTTTGAATTAAAATGGTTTGTAGAGGTGACTGAGCCTCTTAATCTACTTTGAATATGAACTGGTCTGTAGAGGTGGCACGTTCACCTCTTGGTCTGAGGAAAAGAGTTGTTACAAAGGAGACTGTGCCTCTTGACCTGATCAAATGTTGTGTACCTTCTCTGGCCTAATGTTGTGGAGGTGACTATGCCTGGTTTATTCGCTATAACTTCACCCAAATGGTGTGGAGGTGACTGTGCCTCGTTATTCGGCCCCGAGGGCCAAAATGTTGTGTCATCAGGCGCCTTTTCCTTTTTTGAGGAGCTTACCCTTTGACACCAGTTCTAGGGTCATCTTTTGACACTAGCTTCTATTGAAGGTCTGTTTGAGATGAAAAAAAAAACTGGTATAATGAATACTATTTCTGAACTTTCATTAAGTGGAGTGCATTGTATATATTGATGCATAGTCTGTCTGAACCAGCTTGGACAGACAGACCAGACAGAGACTGACTCTTTACAAGTTACTTTTTCCCTCTTAATTTCAAATTAAGACGCTAGGAGCGCCAGTGAACCTCAACTGCACATGTGTGTAAATTTTTTACTTCCTCTTACTGCTGTAAGAGCACGTATTGCTATTATGTCACATTTTCGAGTTTTCACGGGGAATTCACGTTTTGAGGTTCACATTTTGGAGGGATTTTGGGAGAGTATGGATGTTACGCTTCACTAAAAAAAAAATGTTATATATTAAATTTGGATTCTCCTATTAAGATAACATTAAAGACAAAGTATGAAGAAAATGATTTAATTATGTACTCATAATCCATCCAGGAAGTGCAATATACAGCAGGAATGAGTTTTTTGTTTGTTTTTCGTCATTTTCTTTAAAACGACGGCAACAATTTCCTTTAAATTTCATATACTAACTGCACACATAAATACCTATCACTTTTACTTGAAACGTTTTCCCGGAAAAATTGAATTTTTGCAGTTTCTGGGAAAACTGTTAGCATTATGTTTCCTCGTAAGTACTGCTTCAATATAGTATATGGTTTTACCATCGATATAATATTAATATATAATTAGAAGTATTGATAGAATACTAAATTTAAAGAAAATCAGTTAAGCGGAAATGCGATTTTACAGAATAATTTTTTTGAGTTTTTCGGAATTTTCTGGAAAATGGTTACAACGATTTTCTTTATACCTAGAATCCATGATGTTAGATAGAAATGTATCACTTTTATTCGAAACATTTTTCTGAAAAGATTGATTTTAGGGTGGTATTTGTAGGGGGGGGGGGGGCTGTAAGTTAGTTTCAATTTAAATTTGCACAAGCTATATTGATTTTGACACGAGTGCTCCACATAAGGCTGCTCAGGTGTACAAGTGAAATCCCCCAACACTGCTTCCATTGCCAGCCCTACTTAACCTTGTGACGTAGCAATTATAAAATTTCTTGATTAAATTATATTAATGAGAGAATGAGAAATTCGAGTGAGTGTTTTCATCAGATTGTCTCCCCCCTCTACAGCATTTTTAATTGGCTGATTCAGCTATAATGTATATACACCAGCAAATTAGTCTTTACTGTCTTTCTATTTCTAGTAGATCTATTATTTGGAATTGCCCTATTACAGGGTGAGATAATTAGTTTTAAAAATTGTTATTTACATTCATTTTTTTAAGAATTAAATCTATTAAAATACTATCCACAGTCACTCATTTCTTAATAAATAAATAAATAATCACTAATAAATAAATATAAACAACTAACTAATCGATTTATTATGACAAAATATTTTACATAATTATAATTCAATTACAAACGATAAGAATATAGAAAAGATACAATTATGGCATAAAATAAAATTACATAAAATGTGGAAACATAAAGTTCCATTAAATTTTCTTTTAAATTCGTTTAGCAATTTCTTCCCTCTTAAAATCCTTATTAAAGAAAGCATTCTTTTTTTCACTGGCCGCCTAAACAGGAGAAGACAAATTACTGATCTCAAAGAAGACACTTATAGGTGATTTTTTTTTTTTTTAAATTTAAGACGCCTACTTAAGAAGCCCGGAGCCTACTTAATGGAGTGCTGGCCTCCGACCAGACAATATCTCTAGTTACAGACAACTGACCTCAACGGACAGTAAGTTACTAAAGATTTGAATTATGAATTAATTATTATTATATTGTAAATATTAATAGTATGAATATTTAATTGATAATTAATATATTATGAAGATTGTGGTGTATGTTATATTTCAAATTACTAATATAATAATACTTGGAATGTTTGTGCATACATACCTTTAGTGCCATATTCGAACAATTTGTGAATTTCTTCAGCACTTAATGATTTAAACAGCTCTGTGGCCACATTTTCTTCAATATTTTGAACAACAACTTCAGCACACACTCTCATAAATACCTTTAAAAGAATAAGAAATACTGTTAATAATATTATTTGCTTCAATTTATATCAATAGGAGAATCTAATCTTTATAAACGCTTTTTGCGAAAATAAAAAATACCAAACAAAATTCATAAATCTCTGTATGTATAATTAGTATAATAATTCTAATAAAACCAGATGGTGTCTATATATGGAGACAGTCGCAAAAAATTAAAAAAAAAGGTCAATAAAATCTTACTTCCGGGCAACCGAGTTTTCTTTAAAATCGGAAATTTGGCAGCGCATTCCATTTTAATTGATATTATATAAATGATAGAATCGTAAAATAAATTAAAATAGCACTAGAGGTAAGCATATTTCTGGCCAAAAGCGCCAGTTAAATGAATTTCCCCAGAAAACTGTTTCTAGTAAAAGTCTCACACTTTGATATTAAGTAGAGTATATACTATTAAATCTTGTATATACAAGATTTAATGAAAATCGGTGAAGCAATTACTCTTCTTTGAGATATTTTGTTAAAAAAAAAAATACACACATAGACCACCTCCAAAAAAAAAATTTTTTTCACTATCCGTGAGCTCAAAACATATATTTCTCGAGGATAACTCAATTTCGAAAATTTGACTCGATCGCAATACTTTCTTTTAGAGAAAGTAAAAAGTAGCATGGACATTTGGCCACTTCCATTCGCTAAATACAGGTTTTTTTTTTTTTGTTTGACTTAGGACACGTTAAAACATGTATTCCAAAATTTGACACGATTGCAATATTTTTTGTCACAACAATAAGATGAAATAAAAAATAGGGGCAGAAAAAATGTTGCGAAAACGGACAATAATAAATTGTTAAAGTTGCATTCAGTTGACGCAGTTGATGGATTTTTTAAACGAAACCTTCCATCGAATTCCCTGTGGTTCCGAAAAAGTAGATCTGGTTTGAGCTTCGTACTAATTTTTATTATTGTGTTATCCCATCCAGAAACATTTCGTTTATTTTGGAGGACCGCAAAACGTATGAAAACTCAATTCGAAAATTTAAGATGATTACAATTCCTACTTTTTCTTTCGGAAATTCAGAAAAAGTATAAAGGAGTTCATTTGTATTTAAAGTTGATTGCATTAGTATTTTGAGTCCTTATTATTTATATTGAGTTGATAATATGTTGAGTTTTTTATTGAAAATGATAACTAATTTGATAAGACAAATAATGATTTCATGTGCTACATAAACACACAGTTTTCTCCGCTGTCTTTTACTCACTGACTAATATTATACTCTGAGTAATATTAAACCCTAATTTGTCCGACATCTAGTGGCAACCATTAAAACAATTATGTATTTAAAACAAATCTCAAATAGCAGCAGATTTGAGGTAATAAACAGAACAAGTTACAGAGAGAGAGAGAGAGACAGAATATTTGGCTTGAATGAAAGAAAATTCCAAGTATTCGAAACTTTTCATATTTTGTTATATTCATATTAGTTAAATACCAATTTGATCGGATGCAGAAAACCATTAATATTCAACATGTGAGTAAAGTATTTTTATACTCTCGTTCGGTTGCCACACTCCCTGCTCTCTGTGGTCAATAGCTGAACTGGAGTTTAAAAAAGCATTACTCTGCTGTTTGATACATTATTATTTTTTCGTTCTCAGCAGTTTTTATCTCTTTCCGATTAAAGCTCATTTTACAGTAAGAGTATGTAAAAACTTTATTCACTATGAAGATACTCACAGTATTATTGGCACTTGCAGAAGCCTGATAGTAAGCAAGAGCATTCTCTTCATTTACTAAACTTTTACCTTGTTTAATACAATAGCCTGACAGCTTGTTGGAATCATCCTTAGTCATATCATATAACTCTATAATTGAAATAATTTATTATTTACAATAAGTAAATATTTGGAATATTTTATTTATTACATAAATATTAAATTACAAGACTAACCTAATAAATGGTCAAAATTATCAATTTCAGGTAACCTTCCGGTATAAATATAATTGACATAACTTTTCATTACATTTGAATTGGCATTGCTAAAATTGAGTTCATTGCTAAGAAATCAAAAAATTACATAACTATTATTTTTTGTTGCAAACATATATATTTGATTTTAATAAAAGAAATAATAATAAATAAATAATACCTTTCGAGTAGAGTTAGTAATCTATTGAATAATTGTGATCTGGCAGCCAGTATGCACTTATGAGCATGAATAGTATCATCTGACAGTACAATGTCAACATCGCTGAATTTCTAAATGTCAAACAAATGCCATTAAAGATAGGAGTTGCGCAAATGTCTATTTTTAACTAGTGCCTTCAAGGAGGTACATTTCGTAGGACTCGAGAAGCAGTTGCGAAAAGGAATATGAATAAGAACTGTAAATAATTGCACAAGAAACTGCTCATTTACTCATTTATTTCAATAGTTTTAATACGTGACATTAGGACGTTACATTCGTGTTAAATATATTTTTTCTTTCTCTTACTCCTGGTGAGAGGCAGGATTGTTTCTAAAACGTTAAACCTATTTAAAAAAAAGGATATTATAACGTAAGAATGATGTCACCTCTGAGAGAATGCTATCCATTGAAAAGAGGAAGGTTATCTTCAGAAAGATTGTAGAACATTGAGTTAAAGGGAAAAAAAATACAATATGTTTTCTGATATTTAGTTTATGGTTAAATTCATTTTAAATTATTAAAGCAATTATTTAACATAGGAATTTCTAATCTACTTCATTTTTTTCTTTTGCTTTAGTTTGCAGCTTATCAAGCCATTAAACAACCGTTCTCTATGTATCTCATATAGAAGTCAGATATAACTACATGCTGCAGATCTTACCAAACTCCACATCTTCGACATAATGGGGGAATAATAATTTTTCCCTTTTTTTCCTCGTCTTTAAACAACCAGAAGTCATATGCCGGCACCCAACAAATTTGTCCGCCAAAAATCTGTTTCCTCCCAATCTTCCTCCATCCATCCTTTTCTTGGACGTTCTTTCTTACTCCGTTCTTCTGGGATGTAGATCATCATCTTTTTAGGTCATCTGTCCCCTTTCGTTCTCCATACATGCCCGTACCACTGTAATCTTTGGTCTCAATAGAGTACAGTATTATAATATATATTATTTGGGTTCTCCCAAATGTAACTCTCTCGGCCGTCGCACTTCGTTTAAGGAAAATCGCACTTTTGGTCAACAGATTTTATTCAAACTAATCGCCCAAATTTAGTGTTGCTTCTGTTACATCCATTCCATCCGCTTAACTTCCCGGAACGCTTCCGCGTACTTACAATAATCATTATTGATAGCGTTACCATAGTAGGAGGGGTTTATTTTATTTAGGTTTTTATTTATTTATTTATTTACAATTTAAGAAACATATTTACAGATTGAAACTGAAGTTTAAATGTAGTAGTTACCAAGTTCTGTCATTTTTGATATAGTTGTGTACAGTTTCTGTTGAAGTTGCCTTGTGCAAGTGGGTACCACAGTGGGTAACCACTGTAGAGTGGTGAGTCAGCCGCTAGTTTGAGGAATTAGTTCTGTATAGTCAGTCTGTAAATTTTTAATGTTACTAGCACAGGTTAGGCTTCAGGCAGAGGAAGCGTATAGCATCATCGGCCTGATTACAGTTTTGTAGAGTAAAAGTTATATAAAGTCGTTTTAAAGTTCGGAAGAGTAGCGGAAAGAGTAGTCTGATGGCCATATAACCTGAATTGACTTTGTTCTGTACGTCATTGGTAACGTTGACTCTGCTATCTAGAGTTAATTGATATAATAGCATTGTTATATTTAGTGAGTTTGTTGATTATGCGTCTGCGTTTAGTAAAAAGTATGGCGTTGGTTTTGGTGTTGTTAATTTTCAATGCGGTATAGATGCTATGAAGATTTTGAGAAAGTGCAGTGGCTGTATTTAAAAAACCTCTACTACTTACCACAAAAAACATCAAATTACAAGATTTATTTGGAAACAGAAATAAACTATTATTTTCACAGACATTCACATTACATGCAAATTATATATTTAAAGTTTTAGATTACCCGAGCAATAGATATACCCATGTCGCGAAAGAAATTATAAAACGTAAAATAGGTTGATTTAAAGAGTGGGAATTTAGAATAGAGATCAGAGGAGGCAGTATTAAAATGCACGTAGGTTTGTCTCTTAGTAAGGTAAGAACGTATAATTTGATAAAGTATAGAGGAAAGTTGTATTCTGTTAGTCCAATATCAAAAAGTACCATGCCCGTGTGTTTCCTGAGGTGAAAGTTGCGTGTAATGTCGTCAATAATTCTAGTCAGTTGAAATTTTGGGGGAAGTCCGGATCTGAAGCCAAATTGTTCGTCAGCTAGTGTAGTAGGAAAGCCTGCAAGGGCATTGTATTGGTATCGTTTTATTGATACCGGAAGTTGAAGTGATGAGTAAGAGTAAGAGATTGTTAATTAGAGGGTAAGAGATTAGAGAGTTGCTATTCGAAATGCGTACTGCTGATTTATAAAAATATACTATATTTTAACAAATAGTTTAAAGAGATATAAAATAGAAAAACTAAGATGCACAATTGTAAATAACTATAAGAATTATAAAATGAATATAAAATATTAAAGAAATTAGTAAAGTGTACCTATTATTAAAACCTTAAATAGGGGCGCGCTCGCGATATGAGACGGTGCTTCTGATCTGAAAACTGATGTAGACGTTGGATGCCTGAGTCAAACTGAATCCCTCCTCCAGTGGGAGACGGCTTATATTTGCATCACTCACACATCGACGCTGATGTATAAGTACGTGTAACACTAAGACATCTCTTGTAGTATATTGACCCAAGGGGAGGTCAGTAGTTAACAAGGGCTGGTTTGGCCGGGGTGGCGACGCTTTGTTAACAGATGGTGGGCCAGGTAGGCCAGTAAGGTATTATCTCTTGACTGTATATTGACCCCTTTTGAAAGAAATACAAAAAGGGTTTGCCGCGGTTCATGACCTGCAGGTAGCGGCTGGCTGGACCCTTTTCCAATTTCCAACCACTAGTTGTTAATTTTTAGATTTATTTAAAAATTATCTCTTCTTTTGTTTTTCTTGCTATCACATCACAGCATCTAATGCATGCAGTTACTTGGAGAGTAGCATCCCACCGGTTATCACAGCTCATACTTCATGCAATTCGTCAGAACAGTACGCAATACACTTAAACTACAGATACTCTACCCTTTACAGCCCAGGACAAACACAGTGTACTAGGGTCTGTCTCCATCACTAGTTAATTGGCTTAAGCTAAAGGAGAAGAAAGGGATAAGCTCAGTGGTAGCGCGCTGGACTAGCGACCGGATGTCCCGCGTTCGGATCTAGCGTGCTACCCTTAGATTTTCTTTCCCTAGGAGCCTCTACAGCTGACAGTCGATGATGGGCAGTGTTGTCTGTAGCTGGAGAACACTGCTCGGAGGCCGGCACTGCCCTGAGAAGGCTCCGGGGGTCACAATAGATCTTTCAAGTCGCAGTTTATATCCCCTTTAAAAGATAATAATCTAGTATAGCAGGAGAGAATTAAAGTCTCCTGGATAAGAGAGGTGGAAAACAATGCATATTTATTGGCCGATTGGCTATTGAAGCGATCTGATTGGTCCATGGATGTGATCTAGAAGAGTCGGTGAGGTTAATTTTGAATCTGATTGTGCAGAGAGGGTAGCCTTACAGGTGGTGGTGGTTAAGAATTTTATTGAGTTTCAGTTTATTGAAAACCGCAACAAGAAGAATGACAAATGTCATCTTCGGAAATGCGAACGAATGCTCAGGTTTGGATTGGGAATTCCGACAGAACGAAGAATTCGTCACTTGCTTCAAGAGTTGCGTTGTTAATGAGGGTTGACAATATGGGAAGAAATCGGGGATCCCAATGAGATCTTTTGAGACATAAAAACGTCTAACTCTTCGAAGTGTCCTGCCTTGTATTACAGTAATAACTCTAAACACAAAGCTCTGAGATAAGCCATTTTCTTAATTCACTAATCTCTATATAATTAATTGAATTTTTACCTCTGAGTTATAAAGCTGCTCCATGTTTTCTTCATAAACAGATGCAGATTCTAATACTCCTGGCGAATGAACTCCGGGCATTTTTGCATTGGCAAAACATTCTAATATATTCGCTGATTTCATTTGCTGAAAGGTGCCGTTGGCATCTAAATTAAAGTAGTTATTATAAGTCATAATTAAAAACTGTAAAAAATATAACTATCTATTTATGTATGTTTACTTACCGTTCAAAGTAAAGAACACTCCATTAGTTGACCTAGCTACAACCTTATCTGAGTTCGAGGCAATGTAATTAATTTGGCAACTGAAACATAATAATTATAACATTTTTTTATTTCTCACTAGTTTTAAAGTGATATCGATTCAATTTTGGTCAATGATGTCCGTCATGCTTTGACTTTTAATATACTGCAGTCCCATCGACGTCACGCAACTGAAGGCTAGCCGAATTTATTCATAAGATCAAACAAAAACGCAGTTGCTGCGCATAAATTACGCCGCTAAATCAGGGAAGAGAAAGACCGATAATTTTGGTTTTAAACGAAATGAGGCAGCGTTCTGTTACCAAATGTTTTTGCATCGGGGAACTTTATAAAAAAAAAAACCGATGTTTGTGGGATAGTTAGTAGTAATTGAAAAGAAAGAAATATGTTAAATTTGTGGCTAAAATAGAAATAATACAAAGTCTAAGACTTTGTTTCTTTTTGTAGGGGGGGAAAAAAAGTAACTAATCAAATTGTGAAGTGGCAGCTGTATTCATTGAGGTGACCTTGAACAGTTAGCGTAATACTTGTTGCTAGGTTCGCGACCTACTCATATACGGCTTATTTATTTGAGGCCTATAGCAAGTACGCGGCAATTTTAAATGTTCGTATTTAATACTAATGGACCACTTGTATAATTAATAACCATAAAGTAAATTCGAATAATATTTCTACATAACCATCGTTACGTATGGGTAGTGAATTATTTTCTTGTTAAAGACAAAAAAAGTGAAAAGAAAATATTTTCATTTAAAAATCATTTATTTTCGCACATTATCTGCAAACTCCTTCCACGGATTTGAATAAATTTAAAAGGAATCCAATACGTTATTTTTTTAATTAATTGTTTCAGTTTTCTTTGTTTTGGACTTCGTTTTGTTCTGAATCTAATAAGTTCATTCTAAACCGGACGTGTTCATTTTTTGTCTGAATGACGTTATAAAACTTAAATTTATTGAATTATTTTATTTTAATCTATCAAGTTCATTTTATGTAAATTAAATCTAGTGCGTCTATTTTTCATTACGAATTATTTTTTTAATTTTAATTGTTAAGGTTAATTTATTTAAAGTGAGGTTAGTACGGCTATTTTGACTAAATTTATTAATTTTTTTTTATTAAGTTTATTTTACCTAAATCAACTGTTATATTTTTACTGTCCTTCCCAATCAGTGTATCTTTTTACTTTCTTGTCATAAAATGGATGTATACAGGTTACTCAAAGACGAGCGTGAGTACGAGTTTATCCATGGAGGGTACAGTGGCAGAATTGAAAAAGCACCTAGTAAGTCTAGATGCTCTAGATGGCTAGATCCACGTCTTTTCTAGATTGCCTATAGAAGGGGAAATAAAAATTTGCCAAGGTAAAATAGAGCTCTTAAAGGAATTAATACTATTAAGAAACTAATGGATAGGAGTGATTCAAACGAAATTAAGAGAATTAATACTCGTCTCTTACACATACAAGGGCGCTTGGATCGCATCTCTGATGAGTTTTCGGAAGAGATAATTTCCTTAAAAAGGCGGTAGGCGATCTTTTAAAGGCAATTAGAGCCATGGAAATCTTTGCAGATCAGGCAGAGGACGAGTCCATTCCAATTGGCCAATCCGATCAGGGCTACCGAAGCTTCTTCTGCTTCTGCGAAAGAAGGCGGCTCGGGGAGTTTTCTAGTAAGGTGTTGGAACTGCAATCGTTTGGGACACATCCAGCGAACTTGCCGTGTTGAAATGAATAACATTCTCTTCCAAGGCAAAAAGAAAGGCAGCGAAAGAGACAAAATATCGGGAACAGCTAATGACCAAAATTCGGGAAACGCCGACGTGGCCGAGTCTTAGTGGGCGGGATTCGGTCCACATGCACAGGTCCACATCTACGCTAGAATGGAGAGAATGGCTGTCCGAGGTCTCCAACTTCATATGTGGCAGAGAGGCAAAACCACCGCTACAGATGGCCAAAAATAAAGATGGGAGACCCCACATTAGAGTTTCTCTTTTAGGCATTCCTCTCGGTCTAGGTTTGCTGGACTCGGGGGCAAGTAGATCCTTAATAGGAAGAGATGGAAAGAAAAAGAGGGTTTAGGACTTCCCATAGAGAAAAATGATTGTCTTAAAGTTACTGTAGCTATTACGTACCTGCACACTTATTACCTCCAGGGAAACAGGGCAATAGTTCTTTAGAAAGTTAACTGGTGAACAAAAAGGCAACACCAGGAGTTCCAAGTGCCGAAGCTTTGCAAAAATATTGGGCAGAGCTATGGTTCGAATCTTTAGAGTGCAACCATAATGCTGTATGGCTACCACTGATTTCCACTGAACTCACGCGGGTTACAAATGCAATTTGAAGGATAGAGGGTTGAAAAACGTTGTGAGCTGGAGAAAACCCCGAACCGAAAGGCACTCGGGCCCGACGGAGTACACCATTTCTGATGGAAGAACTTCACATCCGTACACCAACACCTGGCTGAGACCCTCTCAGCAACTGCTAACTGCCTGGAAGAATTGCCACCCATGTTTATGCTCGGCACCACTTACTTACCTAAGAGTCAAGGCGGGGACGAATCCAGGCCATAATATGCCCTGTACAGTCCATAAGCTGCTTACCAACCGTATAGCATCCAGAAATAATGTGCATACAGTTGATAATGGCATAATTTCAGAGGTAACGAAAGGCTGCTCTTACGGATCCTACGGTTATAAGAAGCTAATAATCGACGCAGTAGTCACAAAAATCAAGCAAAAAAATTAAAACGTAATTTATATATGGCATATATCGGACTTTCTACCGCATGCATGGCTGCTGGACATATAGTGACTAGAGGGTCTCACCCAAATTTGACAGTTTTCTAAAGACAATCAGAGATGGCGGACGCGGGTGAGTTTACAGGAAAATTGGAAAAGATTACGAATAAAGAGAATTCACGTTAAGAGATGGAGAAGAAGAGTGCCTTCAACAAATTGGCAATCAACCCATTATCCCAACTCCTAAACCGCTCCTGTTTAGGACATCCGATAGAAGATACAAATGACCCGTGAGGCAGAATTCTTCTTTACATGGACGACTTAAAGTTATAGACCAATCGCAGAGGTCGAAGTGAAGCGTTAGTAGATATCGTCCATATATTCCCAGAAGACACAGCAATGACGTTTGGGCTAGATAAATGCCGCAAGCAAACCATCATTCGTGGGAAAGTCTCGCCAACGCCGGTTCAACTAGCAGACAGCAGACAATTAGAAGCGATCTCAGATACTTACACGTACTTAGGAGTCGCACAAGCCAAGGGTGTTCAACACATCCAAATGAAATGAACGCTAAAAGAATCCGACTCGCATACAGCGGTTGCGCGCACTGCACTAGATAGTGGGAACCTAAAGCGTGCAATAAATGCGTACTGTGTCCTACTGCTGTCCTACTGTTTTGGAATTGTAAAATGGGCCTGAACTGAATTAAAATGGACCTGATACAGAGTATAATTAGAGCTACGCTCTCCAAGTTTATACCAAGAAAAAATGGGCATAGTGTTTTGGGACAATAGCTGAGGGTTATTTTTAGGTTTATCAAAAAAATGGTTGGGGTCGTTAGAGTTTTGTCTATTTTTCGTAAGGAATTCGAGGTTTCTTCAAAATTTCTTTCATGGTAACTGAGGTAATGTAATGTAATTATTAAATTGATACTGGAGTTTTTCTTGGATTGGTGCATAGAGTTGGGAATCAGTGGAACTGTTATGATAGATTTGTTTTCTCGAAACTTGACAGGGGGAATTTTTTTAAAGGTTGATTCGACTGATGTAGTTTTGTTGAATGCTTATTAGTTATAAAAGAACATTTGTTATTAATGGTGCTTCTTACTCCGTTTAAAGTTCTGAAATAGTTGTATGGTTGCTTCTGATGGATGGAAAACATTTATAAATATGAAAAATAATTTCTTTATTTTCACATGTCATTATGTATTTCAGCGTATCAGCCTGTCTGTCTAATGTTGAGCCTAATGTAAAATTAAGCATTTCCTGATTTCTATTAGCAAAATCAATTGGAGATTATTGTGGTCGGTTCCTAGTGCTGGAAAGGATCCAGCATCCATATTTTCCGTGATTTTCCTTTGGAATTTCGCCATTTTGTAGGTAATGTCAGTGACTATTTCATGAAGACTAGACAGATAGAACATGTTACAGTAGGCTGTCGCATGTGGAGTCGGCTTGAGGGCAATTTAGAATAATGGTGAGTCATCATCGTGTCAAATTTATTATCCAAAATAATAGAGCATCAATATTAGCGAGCATTTTAGGATGGCGGGGACGTGAGTTATCATCACAAGTTCTAATTTATAATGCGGCACAAATATTAAAGAGATTTAGCTTTCCAATAATTTTGCTAATGAGGGCAAAATTTACCTAAAACATTTTGTTTGCATAAGATACCTGTATAACATGTTCGGGCAAGTTGAGTAGGATAGAAGACAGCAGTTTTGGTATATAACATAGGGTGACTAAAAATTATTCTCAAAAAAACTATAACAATCAACAGGTATAATCGATGTATAGAGCAAGAGTAGTGTATTTTCATTAATCGGTGTAAGAGATAAAGTAACTGCGCACAAGACTAAAATTCCATTGGTTAATAAGAGTGTATTGGATGCGTGGTGATTGGCGGCAAATTCGATTAGTTGTTATAAAGTTTAGAGAGCAAGGGACGCTGATTTTGAAGACAGAATAAAGCAATTCTATCGCATGGCTAGATGGTGACGACATAGTGTTTGTTACCAGGTCAGTATGACTTGTTTGAAGTTCAGTTCTCGGCTTCTTGTAAGAGAATGCGGCCGTGTGAAACAATGCGGCAGCAGCAGCAGATCTGGAGGGGTTAAGTACTCTGCTGCCGTGTGAAACAATGCGGCAGCAGCAGCAGATCTGGTGAAGTCAAGTAAGTATTATTTTTACTTTGTTTGGTTTGAAAGTTATGATGTGACACCGCCAGTTTTTAATTGGAATATTATTTGTTGTCGATATTTTATGCTATTGTGATCGACGTTGCTGGAGTGGGGGTGGTGGATTTTTAAAAATTATTTTTAAAAAATAACTTTGTTTTGGAAATAAGACAGGAAAAACATGAATGTAAAAAAAAAAAATTTTTTTTTTAATCCCAACGTTCTTAACGTACACTCCTCTCTTACCCTAAAGAGCTCCTGAAAAAGGGCACCAACGATACCCGAAACGTAGAACAAAAAAGAATTCTTTTTTCTTTATTATTATTATTATTATTATTATTATTGTAGTTCGGGTGCCTAATGGCGCGGGACCTAAGCCTATGTGGCCTTTATCCCCCCGATACCCCCCTATTCCCTTAATAAATCTCCCCCGGTAAGCTACCGGTTAATCTACAATATCCCAAGATATCCCGAAACTCCAGCTCGCGCAGACAATCCTGCGAGAGTGATGCCCTCCCAAAAACACGAAACCTAGTTCCAGCGAAACGGGCACACTGACAAAGGTAGTGGTACACCGTTTCCCCGACTCCGTCGTCACAGTTCTGACAAATGGGACTAGACGTCCTCCCTATATTAAACAAGTGACTGGACACCCAACCCCTATCAGGGTTTTCAGACCCGTCCTACTAAGGGATAGGAGGTACTCCGAAGTTCCCTGCCTTCTTGTCTTTATAAATCTTTTGGCTTGGAGGCACCCCTGCGTGCCCCCCCCAGCGTTTCTCCAAAACTTTCGTCTCCCAAAGTCTAATCTGTTTGTCACGAAACGTCTTTGTGACAGCCAAGGCTGGTTCAGGACCGCAAATCTTTTTTCTTTAAAAACTCCTCCAGCCATTGCGGTATAAACATCTCATTATAAAAAAAAAAAATTAATTTACCATTTAAGGATAGTAGTGAAAATCGAAAACTATATTAGCGAATGAACTACTGTGGCCGACTAGTTATCAATACGGACCACCATTATGGAGATTGTAGAATCGAAACTTCGGGTAAGCATTTAAAAGTTTTTTCATTTTAAAATAAAAATTCTTCTCTCGCCCAATAATAAAGTCAGGGGAGTGGAGTCGCAATAATATCCGCCATTTTAAAGGTGAATTGAAAACTAGCTGGATCCAGTTAAATTACTTAGAAGGGGACGATTCCGCGCTTTGAGGGATAGGCTAGATTTCAGCTAATCGGTATTTGGCATATTGTAAGCGGGGCTTAATGATAATCATTAGTGATAAATTGTGATCAGTGGAAATTGGAGATCAGTGGTATATAGTGATTTTGCTAGGAAGTAGTGGCAAAATCGTGTGTTCTGATTGGATGGTTGGCTCGGTTGTCGTAGCAAACTGTTAGCTATGACTGGTGGTGGCGGTGGTGAGGAAATGGTGCTTTCTGATTGGTTGGTTGACCCAGTTATGGTAGGAATGAAAGAGAGGTGGGTTTGGTGGGGCTAATTACCTCAGTGGCGTGATCGCCATTTTATGTTTTAGATAAACCAGTTTCCTTTTACTGGGGACATTGGTTTCACCAATTGGGCGCTTTCACTTATATAATGATCAAGCAAATAAATAACTAAATTATATTCTAAACATCTCCTACTACTAGATGTTAAAAATTGCTACTTTAAAGAAAAGTTATGAATTAGAGCTACGAGAAAAAGTTGTACGAATGATTTGGAAAATAAAACAAAAACTGTAATTTCAGTGTTTAAATGAAATATTCTAATAAATACATTCTAATTTAGTTACTTACTTCAAGTCAATTTTTCCTGGGCTTTTGTACAGGGTGTATTCTTTAGTTAAAATGTACAAATCTCCAAAGCAACAAACTATCTGCTGAGCCAAATGTGATGTTACTTGCCTTAGATTGGTTGATTCTGAACTCGAACAATAAACCTGTTTATATAAATAAGTGTTTATACTATTTATAAGAAATAAATGCAGCAGCAAATAAAAGATGCAAGAGTAAATTGTAGGCTATTGCTGTTCAATGAAAAGTTAAACAAACCTAATATGTAAAGGAATATGAATGTTAAATGTCAAAATGTGTAAATGAAGTATACTCAGGATATTTTGCAATAAATAATTGTCAGAAAAATAAATCTTTTTGGCTGATTTACACCTAGGCAACATTTTCAGAAAAAGGACTTAAATAAGATTGCAAATAAATAAATTTTGTATCCAATGACACAAAAGCATGCATAAAATTTAGCTTCAATTATTGATGCATAGACGGTTTCGAAGTTGATTATATTCCAGATTTGGCCTCCTCAATTGTCTCCAAAAAGTTCTCTCCAAAAGAGGGGAAGTCCGATTATATATATATGTGTGTTCGTTTGTTTTACAACGTACCTGGGGTATGGAGTCAGGCAATTTCTCACATATAGTCTCTTATTTTCGTAAGTCTAATGCGATGCAGTTTCTAGCAGAAAATCCTGGCCAGCCAGTACTCTGAAATAATCGATATCATTTGAAGGGGGAGACCAATATCAGTGACAGAAGTGGTATATAACACTCTCTTATCCAGAATGTAACATTGTTCGTATGTAGGACAGACCGGAAGACGCCTCAAAGATAGGTTTAAAGAACACATGCGCTCATATTAATACAAAAAAACAGACTCCAGTTATGCTAACCACCTTATAAAGAATAACCCACAAACCACAAAGTATCGAAAAAACAATGGTCCCTTTAACCATGGCACAAAAAAAAGACGGATGGACATACTAGAATAAATAGAAATATATAAACAAAAAACTATTCACAAAAACCAATGTATGACCCAAATAAACTATAATACAGAGACTCTCTTTAATTTCATTCCCCATACCTAACTAATTTACAAACATAGCAACTAGAGTAGAACACACACACACACACACACGAAACATACATATATATACCTATAATTTTCAATATATATATATATATAACAAATAGCTTGAATATCAAGCTATGACTGCGATACTGATATCATGCTTCTGCTACTACTATGTATATGCCCAGTTAATTACTTAATGCGCATTTCAAATCTTATGCGCCGCCAGCGTTTGATATATAACCAGTTTAAGCAGCAACTTCCGTTCATTTCCCAAATTGCGACACCAAAATTTTTGTATGAATAAAGATCAATTTTGCAGAACATATTGAACACTAACTACTGCTAAGAATAACTAATGTTCACCTAAAGCACCTACTCTTGCTTGTTTCTTCCAATGTGAATCAAATAGATTCTATTCTAGATCTCGGGATCAACGAAAGAATTCCTTTCGTCCTAAATGCATCTATTGATGCACTTAGGCCCCAGGGCCCATCATGCTCCCCGAATACACAGCTACATCAGCCCTGTCTCATTAATGAGTAAAGTGTCAGAGCCTATCGGCAGGAAAGGAGGTAGGGAGGAAAACTGATGGGTTTTCACTTTCTCTTGGGAAATGGTTGTGATGTCCCGAAGTTGCAATGTAATGTCTCCCAATAAATTCTAGTAAAGAACCCCTGTGAGTAGTTTGGGCTATCAGAGGAAATAGCCTGGGACTAGGAGAGAAGCTGGTGTGACAGGTGCTTTATCTTATGAGCCCTTTGCAATGGTCTCAAAAGCACTTTCAGGCCGGAAATATAACCACTGAGTTGTTAATTCCAGAACCATCTTCACCTTCTCGCCTATGGATGAACAAAGTGGGATAGGGAAGAAAACATGCTAAAAAAAATTGTTAAACACCTCCAAACACGGTCGAAAATCAAAAGATATTTTGGATTTTTTAAGAAGGTTAGTTCTTGGGGTAGAATTATGATTTTCTGATTGGAAGAAGGTATGATGCATTCCAGGCAGTCTAACAGATTTCCCCTAGTACAATTTGTGGGTCCATCTAAGGGAAAAAGCATTGGAGTAAGAAAATAGGGGAGATGCCACGATTGGTATTTAAGTCGCCTCTTTTGACATCCTGGTTAGGAGCTGGCTTACTCTACACTCCGGTTCAACAGATGCATAAAATCTAAATTCAAATACAATGTTAATATTAATTTAATTATTTTGAAATCTTATAAATGTTTTATAACAATTTACTTAGTATAAATTAATTAAAACAATACATATAAGACATAATAACTCTGAATAAAGATTAAATACAAAATTTACAATTTATCCAAATCTCAAAATAAGAAATGGATCTCCTAATTTCATAATGGACTTGACTATAGGGACATTTTTACCGCCAAATTGAATTGTAAGTTATTCTGTCAAAGTTACTCTAAAGCTTGTAAATATAAGTGCTACAACTTTACCTTTCCTGATTGATCAAGAGCCGCAAATTGATCTGAATCAGCTGCTATTTTAATAATATTTGTATTACTGAGGCGACGTGGCGTTGTGTTGTCAGTATTGAAAAGAAATCCCCAATACCAAACCTAAATTAATTTTGAAAATAATATTATATATTTTTAACAAAACAAGTATTAAGAATTAGAGATACAGTTTTACACTTACCAAACCAGCATTGTCTAATGCTAATGTAAAATCGTCTCCACAACAAACGTCCACAATTATTGCAGAAACAACTGGAAAATGCACACATAATATATCTCTGCTTGAATATCGATCTTTTTCTACACCTAATTGTCCGGAAATATTATTTATCCCAATTGTGCTTACAAATCCTTTATTGCTTACAATAACTGCATGTCCAATACCCGATGCAATACCTGAATAATAAAATTTCTTTGTGCATTCATTAAAATATGATAAAGAAGTGTTTAACAAAGATAAAATTATTTGTGATACTTACAGCGAACTTGTTCGAAATTCAATTTCTCTATTATTTGTGGTGTTCTGGTTTTGGATTTTCCCCATTTTCCTACGAAATATAGATTCCCACGTCTCACCAACAGAGCAGCGTCCCCTAGAGAAAGGAAATATTATTAATTTTTAAATTTATAGACTATTACTACTTCTCTTCTATTTTGTACTTGGCTTTTAAATAGTGATGACTATTTCATTTATAACCTCCAAATTTTTTACATAATTGATGTTTTGACCTTAATTACTTAGTCATTTTCAGAAACTGTTAAATAAAATTAACAGTAATCAAATTTTATTATCTGAACAAAAATTTTATTAGGTAAGTAAAATGGTTACTAATTAAGACAATTTGGATTTTAATGATTTATATTTTAAAGTAAATTCATTTCAAGTATACAGATATTACTGTAACTGTATTATAAGGATTATATAATACTATAATTTATTTATTAAAAACCATAAAAATTTGATTATAAAATGTCCACAAACTACCATTAAATACCACCCATTAAGCGATTGATGTTAATTATACTGTATATTTCAAGACTCGAAGAAATATTTACATTATACATTGCTATTTTACAGATTTGATTTCATAAGGTATTTTTAATAATAATTTTAGCCATTATTCTCCAAGTTTCCACAACGTTTCGGCCTTCATTAACACGTTTCAAGTATTTCATTACAACGTTTCAGCCTCCTTCAGGCTGTAAATTTTTACTTTTACATTTAAACATGTATTAAATTAATCCTACATATTTTATAGTAGTTACCTTAGGATGGTGTCTTTTCTCAGAGCTAAGTGCTCATTGTTTTGTATTTTATAATTATGTATTACTTATGTGTTGGCATAGCCACATGTCAATTCGAAGACACCCTTCACAAGGAGCAATTTTCTTATGCTACGGATTCTTAAATATTACCGATTTTTTATTCAAACAATAAGTATGTACTTAGTAGCAAAATTGTAAAAGTAGAATAATATATAAAAAAAATTCATAGCATAAAAAAATTGTTCCTGGCGAAGGGTGTCTTCGAATTGACATAGTGGCTACCCCACCAAAATACACAAAGATAACATAAAAACCACGAGCATTTACTTGTCTCTGAGGAAAGACATCACCACGAGGTAACTACTATAAAATGTAAATGACTGATTTAATACATGTTTGAATATAACAGTAAAAAATTATGAAAATTTGCAGCCTGAAGAAGGCCGAAACGTTGTAATGAAATAAAGTGGAAACTTGGAGAATAATTGCTAAAATTATTACTAAAAATACCTAAAATATATTTGCTTCAATTAACTTTTTGCATTTAACGTTAAAATTATACATAGCACATAAATTTATGAAATTAAAACCCAACAAAAGCACTTTTTGATAAATATAAAATATGGATTATGTTTCAAAATATTTAGATATGTCCAGGGGTGGCCGTGGTGCAGGGGTGTATCCTGAGCCCAGTCTTATTTTCCCTGTTTTTGGATGATGTTCCATCAATGTTAGTTTGAATCCTAGTAGAAAGTACCAAGGTAAAAATACTTATGTACACTGATGATGTGGTTTTGTTAGCCGATAGCCCTTTAAAATCTTCAGAGAAATTTCAATATTCTGAACTCTTATTGTGAACAGTGGAATTTGACAGTCAATCTCCTGAAGTCGAAGATATTAATATTTAGAAAAGGAGGCAGATTATCCGCTGCTGAACATTGGATATATATGTTTCTGGTGTTCGTTACAACCGCTGTATCAATGTTGAAAATGGATTTTGAGGTTCGGTCATACAAAAGAACTCTTTTTTTAAATTTCTACCGACGTTTCGGTAAATTTATTGCCTTCTTCAGGGTCTGTACAAAGGTTGAAATACAAATCAATAAAAAATAGAACCAACAGAAAATATGAACTTAAACTAAATTTCAGAATACAAATTTTTTTAAACTAAACTATATAAATAAACTAAGTACAGAGTATGATATATATAGAGTACAATTAAATTTATTTTAAATTATTGTCGTAGGCCAGATCAATATTAAACTAAATCACAACTATTAAATAATATAAATCACAACTAATAAAAAAATATATGTGTGACATATATGAGTACAGTATGAAAATAACTTAGGAAATGTACTTACAAAAATTTTTTAGTTAGAATTCTAGTAGTAATTAATCTAGTATAACCTATGACATATCATCACCAAGATTTACGGTCATTGAATGGGTCAAGGTTTATAAAGGGCTAGGACAGCGGATGGGAAAACCATGTCTTAGTCTGTATGTTGTTTTGGAAATTCCAGGAGATTGTGACTGAGGGATAGGTTTTTGGTGTCTGTTCTAAAAAGATACATTATCTATTAATTTTAGAACAGATTTTAAGGGAGTTGATCTTAATAGATGCATCGCAAATATCTGAATAAACAAGTCAATTCAAATTAAGTCGTACGGTTATGTGATAATACCATAAGTATGCCTAGGATGCCCATCAAGTTATCATGATCCCCTGTAATCTTCGTATCTATCTTGTCAGCATTAATTTAATACTATACTTTACCAGTGATTTTAATAAAAATAACACTTACCTGAAATAGTATGTATCAATTCAAAATCTGGCCAATTATTTTTGTCTACAAGTGATAAGATCCTCCACTTATCGAATTTAACTCTAGTATAGGGTACACACATTTCTTGAATTCAAAATATGTAAAATATTCAAATACAAATATAATAATGCTTGAACAGAGGCTGTTGTTGAACTATATAGCTAACGTCGAAAGATAACTTATCTGGGAAGTACAGAACGGGGATGGTCGAATGTAGTGCTATCTGTAGCACTTTTTATGAACATTTCTCAAGTAAGCATTATATTTTCCCTTTCTGCTGTTTAAGAGAATATTTTTATCTCATAACAAATTTTTTTCTATTAAGTTTTCATTTTTGAAAACCCAATTCCCTGAGATCGAAAAATATATTAATTAGGACCTCCCACTCATTGCATCTGTCTCATTATCTTACTCAATCCCTTTCATTCTCTCTCTCTCTCTCTGAGAGAATTTGTGATTGCATGCGCTTATAACTACAATTCATTTAATAAATTGGTTCCAAATTTTTGTAATTGTGTTATCATGAGCTTCATAATCATGGATGAAAATTTTAACATGCTTGTCCCCTGAAAAATACGCAAGAACCTTGCTTAATTTTTTCGAGGATTCTAAATATATAATAATGTTTTTTTTTTTTTTAATTTGCAGAAATAGAGATTTTGAAACCATCTTTCCTATTTTAAATTAGACCACATATTACTTTCTCTAACTGCTGTTACAGGAAGTATTGCGATCGTGCCAGATTTTCGAAATTGAGTTTACATCGAAATACATATTTTGAGGTCCACTGAGACCAAAAAAAAAGTGATTTTTAGAAAAGGATTTATTATTTAAGTATGTGGTGTCTGTGTGTGAAAAAAAATATTTCAAAAACCAAAAGTAACAGGAAGTTCCCGTTTAGGTACTACCACCGCATCAGATACGAAGATTTTGGGCAAAATATATCAATCGGAAGTGCCACTTTACTGAATAGTTTTTTTTTTTTTGAGTTTTTATGTGATTTGCTCGAAAATCACTCTAACAATTTTCTTTGAACTTAATATATCAATTATACCATACAAAGAACTACAACTTTTATTTGAAACATTTCTCCGGGAAAATTCATTTGAGAGGGCATTTTTCGCTGAGGGGAGGGGTTACGCATTTTCATTGAACTTTAAATATTAACTAGCTTACAAAGAGCTACAACTTTTATTTGAAACATTTCTCCGGGAAAATTCATTTGAGAGGGCATTTTTCGCTGAGGGTAGGGGTTACGCATTTTCATTGAACTTTAAATATTAAAGTAATGCCTATTTTTCAGGCGGGCTTAAGGTCCAACTGTGTCGTGGACGGGGGCGGAAGCACCTACTTTACTATTAACATTTTTTAAACAAATATAAAATTTAGCAGCTATACGCTGGACTCGAACTGGGGTCCTCCCACTTATAAGTCCATGCTTATAACCACTACACCAACACCCGCCCCAACTTTAAATATTAACTAACTTACAAAGAGCTACAACTTTTATTTGAAACATTTCTCTGGGAAAATTCATTTAAAAGCATTTTTGGTGTAGAGTGGGGAGAGTTATGTTTTCCTCTAAAGTGCTATTTCAGTTCAACAAAGTAACATACATCTCTCTCAACTAAATAATGTTATGTTAGCATTATATAAGTTGCCAAAATTCCTAGTTTGAAGAAAATCGATTGACCGGAAGTGCAACTTAATTGAATAGATATTTAAGTTTTTTATGATTTTTCTCCATTAAAAATTGCCGACGGTGTTAAACACTAATAAGAATTGTAAGTGTGAAGAAAATTTGCTATTTCACAGTAAGAGAAAGTCGTCTGAGTGTTTCACACCAGATTTTTTTGTTTTTTTTAACGAATTCTTAAAGTAGCTTTTTACTTTGTCTTAATCCTCGTGTGATGTATAACAATTGTAATCTCGTCAAATTTTTTATATCGAGTTTTCATCGAAAAATAAACGTTTTCAGGTCCCCTGAGTCCAAAAAAAGTGGTTTTCAGAAAATGAACTGTGTAAATGCACCATCCTCAAGAGGATAAGGTTTCTTCAGTTGGGAGTAAGTAATCCCGAAGTCATGAGCTTCATGGACACAGCGGCTTTCATCATTGCTAGGTTGCTTAAAATGACGAAGCTGAAAGAGGTATAACCACTAAGGGATCCACAATGGACCTTCTAGTGTAGGTCGCGGTGGAATAAGGCTCATGCCACCTCTTTGCTAATCTAATCTAATCAAGCTAATATGCACCACCATTCTCCAAACACACAGTTCTCTATCAAAATCCGTCAACCGAAATTCTGAGCTGACTGGTATTTACAAATACAGTGTTGCCACCTATCAATTAAACAAATTTTAATGTTTGGATAAAATTGTTATAATTTATTAATTACATTAGAGCAAACTAGAAGTTATTAATTAAAATATTTGCTATTTAATGAAATATCATTTTGCTTAACTTAATCTAATGTTCTACTATCTTACCTTAACAACTTACAACATTCTCTTCAAGATTGCCATGCATGTCTTACCATTTTCTACTTTCACTCATTCCTGGTAAAGTATTGCGATCGTGTTCAATTTTCTAAAATGAGTTTTCAAATGAAATATACAATTTGAGGGCCTCAAAGTAAGAAAACAAGAAGCTTTTAGCTTGTAATCTTCCGAATCTTTGCAACGAACGCGTTTTGATGCGTTTAACCGCTAAGAATTGTCCAGATCTTGAGATTTACAAGACGCCTCTTCGGCGCCTCTTACGACGTATTTGAAGCAGGACTATTCTATCCCCAGTCAGCGAAAGGTTTAATATTCTTTTTCCTTTGACAGGCTTAATCCCTTCTTTAGGGGTTACCTCCATGCTGGGGTCCCTAATTCCTCCCTTCAAGCCTATACCTTTCATTCCCTCAATTATACTTAGCACCACTGCCTACGGGAGGTTACCATTTCTGCTTCTTCCACCAACTGTATATTACTCAAACCCCTTGGGGCCATCAATGTTGTCAATCCTCTCAAGGTGCCCATATTACTTTAACTTGTTACAAACACAATTCGATCGTTCACAGAACGTTTCACTCGTTCTTTTATTTCATTTCATTTCTGTGGTTCACTACACTATTTTACCGCAAGCATCTCCTCCAGATGTTCTTTATCTTCTCCAGATCTTCTCTTAAGTGTCCCGTACAAAGTTTTGACCACAATACTTAAATTAAATAAATGACTAATGGAGAAATCGGAAGTAGTTACCGGAGAATACCAATGTGGTTTTAGACCGACCAGGTCTACGATAGACCATATTTTCACTATTAGGTCAATTTTTGAGAAATGTTATGAGCAGTATGTGGAGGTGCATAATCTCTTCATTGATTTTAAAATGGCATATGACCGAGTGAATCGAGAAAGTCTATTTAAGTGTATGAGAGAACTTGGCTTTCCGGAGAAACTAATCAGACTGGTAGCTATGTGCTCGAGGGGAAGTGGTGGAAAAGCCATGGTCCAAGGCAAAACATCTAGGGAATTTGAGATCAACTCGGGCCTCAGGCAAGGGGACCCGATGTCCCCAACGTTATTTAATATTGTTTTAGAGGCGATTATGAGAAGTTTATCCATCAGTCGGGACGGGAATTTGTACACTAGAATGGTACAAGTGTTAGTAGCCTATGCTGATGACGTGGCTATATTGGCGAGATCACAGGCAGAGCTAAAGGCGACATTCTTGGAAATGGAGGAAGCGGCCAAAGAGTTTGGTCTGGAGGTTAACTGCCAGAAAACCAAATATATGGTTGAGACCAAGAAGAGAAGGATATTGCGGAACCTAAGGGTGGGGGAATATACCTTTGAAAGAGTCAAAGATTTTAAATATTTGGGCGCAGTGTTAACCTCAAAAAACGAGGTAATAGAAGATATTTCTGGTCGTATGGCTGCTGGAAATAGATGCCTGTGGGCTCTTCAAGCGGTGTTTAGAAATAAAAATGTGTCAAGAGCAGCGAAAAAAGACTTTATAAGACAGTGCTGAGGCCGGTTGTCACCTATGGCTCAGAAACGTGGGTTTTGACAAGTGCAGATGAGCAAAGGTTACATAGGTGGGAGAGGAAGATATTAAGGAGAATATTTGGACCTGTGTGGACAGAGGAAGGCTTCAGGATCAGGACGAACCAAGAAGTGGCTGAACTGTTTGGGGAGTCTGATATTTCTTGCATAAAAGCTGGTAGACTGCGATGGTTGGGACACATACACCGGATGGAGGATATAAGGGTTCCAAAGATAGCATTATATGGGCATCCTGGCGGGAGAAGGCCCCGAGGCAGACCAAGGCTGAGATGGCTGAGGGATGTAAAGGACGACTTGGAGGCGGTCGGCCTGCGTAGTTGGAGAACGGCGGCGAGGGATCGTGAAAGATGGAAAGATATAGTGGCTGAGGCTCAGGCCCTTCGCGGGCTGTGATGGCCAGAGAGTAAGAGTAAGTATCTTCTCCAGATATTCTTCTATGTGACATTCACAATTGATCTCAGGATTTAGTAATATTAGCATAGTTCAGAATTCTTCTACCCGCAGACCTCTGTGAAACAATCCATCGCTCTTAGCTTCTACGGTAATTTTGTTTATTTGCCATTTTGGTTAAAGTTCTACGACCTTTATCTAAAGGCTCCCTTCCTCTTTAGGTACTTTTTTATTTTTGTTTTCAGGTCTCACAAAATATACTTTTGGCAATCTTTTGAGTTCTTGGATCCCTGAAATTGGCGCTCTTGATTACAATCAAAATGAAATATTAGATTAACCTCTTCCCCGACTATGTTCTATCGGTTCAGCCTCCAAAACTATGGGGTATCGATTTAGAGTTTCGCCTCCAAAAAACTATGTTTACTAATTTTGCTTCTTCCCTAGAAATTAGAACCTTTTTCATTGGATCTAATCTAATAGAAGATTCCTCAAAATAATGCGTTGCACAAGCTTCAAACTGGACAAAATATGCCAATTAAAATTTGACAAATGCCGTAACAGAATGTGATGCAGATTTAATGACAGATTTTTTTTCTGGCAAGGGGGGGAAAAAAAAGAAGAAGATTAATAATTAATTTATATTGATTTACATGTACAAATATTAACAATATTTTCTTTACATACAATAATAACTTAGGATGAATTCTGCACAACTTTGATATAACACCTATAAATAACAGCAATCTAAAAAGTAAAATCAGTGATTAAAATCATTTAATACAATTTTGTTATCAAAATATTGTCTACAGTTATTAAATACTTGCAGTTATAATATTGTATTTAATATATTTTATAGATATATATATATATATACATATATAATTTAAATTTATTTTAGCTTACATTTGTTCATCAATTATACAAGCAAATTATACATATTAGTTTTCCTTGTACAATAAACACTTATCTAAACAGCAGAAAGAAACGGGTTAGATGCCTAGTTCACATTCTTATAAGTACTTTTTTTTTCTATTTATTTATTGAATATTTACAACTGCATGGTATATGTAAATGCATCGAGTAAATATGATATAAGAAATACTGTATCATGCAATGTCAGTTATAATCCAGTGATAACTGACATTACTTATCCAGGAGGTCTTGGGGCCAACGGCGCTTCAGCCGCCTTTGGCGATTACCTGGGAGAGGGCTTGGAGAGGGGATTTGGATGGAGGACTAGGTGACTGTGGAATTTGTTGTATCGGGATTTTGCGAGGTCGTTGTGGATGATGCGGTTGGTGACGTAAAAAGGGGAGTCGACAATGCGACGGAGGAGTTTTGACTGAAGGGTTTGAACTCTATTGAGGTTGGAACGCTTAGCAGTGCCGTATAGTTCTAGCCCGTATGTCCAAATTGGAGCAGCTGCAGTGAGATGTAAAGCTGTCTTATGTTCAGAAGTGTTAGTTTAGAGCGTTTATCAAGAAGTTTAGCCATAAGTCTGAAGCGTTGGTTGAGGATGATTCGTTTAAGTATCGTGTGGGGATTCCAGGTGAGTCGCTTGTCTAAGTATAGTTCAAGAAAAACAAACGTGGTCTGCAGGAGAAATAGGAATATTGAACTAGTAGACGGGAGGGAGTACTTTTTTGTTTAATGTGAAAACTATGTGTTGGGATTTATTAAGATTAATTTTTATTCTCCGTTTCGTTAACCAGGATTCAGTGAGTGAAGATGGATTTGCAAGGAGCGCCTGGAAACAACGGGATCGGTTGAGGTGATAGGATTGCTGTATCATCAGCATAGGGGAATAGGCTAGTGTTGGAGTGTATGGGGATGTCAGCAATATATAAATTATGTATAAGATGGATGCCAGGATGCTGCCCTGTGGCATTCCAGCTAGGATGGGATAGATGGAGGAGGTAGATGAGCCCTGGATGAGTTGGAATTATCGATCACTTAGAAAGGATTTCAGGACAAGGTAGGAGGTATAGGGTAGGAGACCCTTGAGCTTCCACACTAAACCTTCGTGCCACACGCAGTCACAGGCTTTAGAAATGTCAAAAAAGAGCCAGCACAGTATTGTTTCAGCTCAAGGGAGGTAGCGATGGTATCTACATCGCGATGCGCCTGCTGGATAGTAGAGTGACCACTCCGAAATCCAAACTTCTTATAAGTATTTTTTGAACAGTTGTAGAGGTCTAAAATATTAAAGTTCCAAACATTCATTTAAATTTTCGAGCTACTTCATTTTTTCTTTCTCTTATTGTTGTAAGAGGAACTATTGCAATCAAGTCAAATTTTAGAAAATGAGTTTTCACCGGAAATTCTTATTTTTAGGTCCCCTAAGTCCGGAAAAAAATGTTCTTAGCGAATAGTCGGTATATGTGTGGTTTTGAAAAAATGAAAAAAAAAATGTTAAGGCGAACGTTCAGGTCTCTTTCAGATCTTCTATCGCTCAGGTATCATTACCGCATCTGACTAAGATTTTTGACAAAATCCATTAATCGAAAAGCTATTTTATTAATGGAAAAGTTTGTTTCTTTAGGGCGGAGCATATTCTCCAGGTATGCGATTTGTATGAGGACCTAAGACAACACCTGTGGCGAAGGATTGGGCTTTCACATTGACCTCGGGAATGCAGTCCTCCCGCTGCTACTGGAGAATGGTGCAGCCTATGCGGAAGGAGAATGGTGCAGCCTATGCGGAAGGAGAATGGTGCAGCCTATGGTGCTTCAAGGAGTTTGCGGAAGCGGGCTCTAAGGCACCGTATGTCGTAGTGATGGGAGTAAGTTCGGTAGGGCGTGCGATGCAAGGTTGGGTCTGTTGTGCTCGTTGGGTGGGCGGAGTGAATGTTGGTCTGATTGTAACTTAAAAGCTTATAGTATGAATGAGGCTTTTGTAGGTACAATTTCTAGGTTGCTTTCATGGTAGTATTGCATGAGTATGGTTAGGTGTATGGGTATGTTTGACAGAGATGCGATTTATTGAGTGCATTTGATAGGTTTTACAGTTCTGTGCATAGCTTTTGCTTTCAGTGTAGTTTTTAGTAGCTTTACATCTCCAGGAATATGAAGTACTGGAAAAAAGATGGCGTGGGTTCCTTTTGTTTACCCAAATACATGCGTATCTTTCCAAGAAAACTGATTAATGTATTTAATGTTTGGAAATTATAATTAATAAAGATGCACTATTTTTCCGTTAAAAAAAATTCTATTTAGCAAATATTTTGGAGCTCCACAAATAACTTTGTCCAGAAGCTCCGGCTAAATCTCCGGCCGAACCTGAACAATGTGACAGTCAAATTCACGGTTTAATTTATAAAGATTCCACTGTAATGGATCGAATCAGTGAACTAATTACCCTCCACTTCAAG
Organism: Triatoma infestans; assembly: GCA_011037195.1. Taxonomy (NCBI): domain Eukaryota; kingdom Metazoa; phylum Arthropoda; class Insecta; order Hemiptera; family Reduviidae; genus Triatoma; species Triatoma infestans. Next base: position 96,527 of record JAAEAF010002754.1, on the reverse strand, counting down.
TTTACTGAGTTTTCTTCCTTTAAGCTTGGGCAAACTAAGGAGGTACTGGAAGGAGATGTTAAAGAGAGTAGCGGCTTGTCTATTATGAAAAGAGAGTCTAACTCAAGGATCAATTTGAATCAACGTTAACTTCATTCTCTCATCGTCTCTTTGCCAGCCAATCTGTCAGTCTTTTCTCCCGCTACCCTTCTCTCGCTCTAACATATTGCAGCGTAAAGTTAATTATTCGCAGTTAATATATAATAGTGATCAGTATGTCTAATTTCATTCAACACAAGTATTTTCTCCTCTGTCCAATTCTCAAAAACTTACACTACACCACCAAATGACTGTTGGCAAGCTAGTCATGAAAATGTTGATTCAACCACATATCTAAATCATATCTTGTATTATTAGTAGTTCTTAACGAACGTAAAAATTGTGTTTCTTCAACCAGATATTATCTTTTTTTAATAAGATCACAAAAAAAAAAATTAAGAAATAGCTACAAGAAAGAAGAAATGGCAAAAATGCTAAAAATTTTTAGCATAAGTTATACGTTAAGCAGAGAGTTTTGTGAAAGCAGATAATTTCACACAAATGACCAACTATTCTATGATTAATTTAAATAATAATAGAATGATGTCATAATAATTTTTTTTGTTAACTTGATAATATGAAATTATATCAAAGATAAATATGAAATCAAATGATAGATATAATTTATAAAAATAACTATTACATATTTGGTTTGCTTTCACGGAAGAATTTCATAAATTTATAAGAAATAATTACTTATGATCAGAGCACATGATATGAAAAACAGAAAAATCTGGTGTGAAATATTCACACAAGTTCTCTTACTGTTATTATTATTATAAAATTGAGTAATTTTCTTCAAATTCGGGTCCTCACGCGTTAGTCTAGTACAGTGATGGCGAACCTTTTGAGCTCAGTGTGTCAAAATTTTGAAAAATAGAAACATAATTCTCGTGGCATGTCACTCATCAAGTTAATTATTTGTTTAATGCCATTTAAAATACAGAAGCCAAAATTATGAAACCATTTAGTTTACATTTAGAGACTTGTCTTACATATTTCATTGACACTTAACATACAAAATCAAGTAATATATATATAAAATATAATTGAACAAAAACAGAAAAACAATATAAATTTATACAATTAGAAAATAAATATATATGAAAAATTAGTGACTTTTTTGGTGTGGTGGTTGGTTCCGCAGAGCTGGAAAGCATCAGAGACATTTTCCGTGGTAGCCTGCTTCATTTTGTGGTCATCGACCGGTTTCGGGCGTTCGCCCATCTTCAGGATGCGTTTTTCTGACAGTGCGACAACACAGACTTGTACAGAGCAAACTTGAGTGTGAAAACTAAGTTTGCTCTGTGCATGTCGGTGTTGTCACACTGTCTGAAAACGCATCCTGAAGATGGGCGAACGCCCGAAACCGGTCGATGACTACAAAGTGAAGCAGGCTACCGCGGAAAATGTCTCTGATGACTTTTTTGGTGCTGAAGTTTGTCTGCTAAATCTTCTATTTCGGGTTTATACTTGGTACATTTCAAGGCCAAGCAAGCGTCACTGACTTCATCTGTTAACCGATTCCGTTTGTTATCTTAATATTATTTAATGCTGAGAACAATGTCTCACAAAAATATGTGGTTGACAAAATTGTTAGCAAAACAACTAAAGGAGATCTCGAGGAGCGGTCAATAAAATGTACACTTTTTTTTAATCTTTTCCAACGTTTCGACAAATTTATTGTCTTTTTCAGGGATAAAATTTAAAAAAAAGTTAATCGGTATTTACAATTTCCATGAAACATACTAAACACAAAATATGAGTAAACAGAGAGAGTTGCTAACTATATGAGCTACATTATCAGAAAAAAAAGATTTTTTTGAATTATGAAATTTTTTATCTTTGAAGATGCGTGTCACCAAAAATGAGCTCGCGTGTCAGCACTGACACGCGTGTCATAGGTTCGCCATCACTGGTCTAGTAGCTAGCGCACTCGCCTTTCGTGAGAGAATTCAGGATTCGATTCCCGTGAGGGCAAAGTCAGTCCTCACGGTGTTGACCCAGCATCGTGATAAAAAGTGGGAAGCTACAGTTATTTTTTTTAACGTTTTTGCAAATTTCTTAAAAATGGCTCCGTCGATTTTCTTCCAACTTGTTATATCAACTACACATACAAAGAGCTACAACATTTATTTAAAACATTTCTCTGGGAAAATTCAATTAAGGGCACTTTTGGTGGAGGGATGGGGTTAGGTTTTTTTTTTATCTAAACTGCTATTCAGTTTATTAGACAATTTTATCATCTAAATAATATTAATTAGAATTCAATATGTTGTTGACATTTCGAGTTTAAAAAAAAATCAGATCATTGGAAGTGGTTTACTTTACCACTTTTACTAATTTTTTTCACTCAAAAAAAAAAAAAAGGCTCCAACGATTTTCTTGAAACACCTCATATAAACTACACATAAAAGATGTACAATATATATTTAAAACATTTCTCTGGGAAAATTCATTTAAAAGGCACCTTTATGGGTGGAGTGGAGTTATGTTTTTTTTTCTAAAGTGCTATCATAGTTGATTATACAATTCTATCATCCAAACAAAATTAATTAGAAATTAATAGATGGCCAAAATTCCTGAGTTTCAAGGAGATAAGTAAAAAACCAGAAGTGCGCTTTTACTGAAATTTTTTTTTCAGTTTTCGAAGAATTTTATTAAATTTGTTACACAAATTATAAAGTTTGACAAATTATAATTTTTGAGAACTGGAGTAAGAGAAAGTTGTGCGAATGTTTCACACACAGAATTTTTTTTTTTTGTAATTTTATTTTAAACAATAGATGTGGGGTTAAAGAGTTTGATTGGATAAGGAAGAACTTCTATCCTAATTTTGAATTCTAATGTATAGTAAAGTAATTAATATTATACTGTAAAGTGGTACCTTAGAGGTAAATTTAACGATACTGTTCCGCCGGAAATCCGGAACAATCACTGATTTTCTGGAAAAATTTTACAAATATAAATGATGATCAAGTTTAAAGAAAATTGTTTAGCTATTCGAGAAAATCACAAGAAAGAGAATGAAGAAAAAAGTTTAGATGCGGTGATAGTATCTAAACAGGCTACCAAGTTTTGAGTTTCCTGCAATTTTCGTTTTTTGAGATTTGCTGTTAACACACACACACACACACACACACTTAAACAAACAAACCATTCGCTAAAACCATTTTTGGGGGGGAATTCAGGGGACTTTAAAACGAATATTTCCGGTGAAAAGTCAATTTCAAAAATCTGATACGATCGTAATACTTCCTCTTACTATGGGATAAGAGGAAGTAATAAATGTTAAAATCTTTTTAGACATATAATGTAGACTTAATAAGTTTTTAATATTTAGATAATTAGATATTAGCATGAAGTATATACTATGCCATAAACTGGATACTCAGTTATTACGGGTGTTACAATATGCTGTCATTAAACCCTAACACACTATCTATTTCCTGCAACAAACATTGCTCATTCTATGTTTCTATAGATAGATAAATGTATATCTTGTTTTATTGAAAATGCAAAATGATTATTTATAATCATTGAACTTTAAAGTTTCTGTTTATAATTATCTAGACTTTGATAAGGATTTTTTTTTTTTTTTAACCTAATCTAAAATAAATGAAGAAAAAAAACTAAAAGGCTATTAATTTAAATAAATTGTTAAAAACCAGAAATTCTAGGAAATATTGAAAAATTATGATATTATTTTTTGCTACGTAGATTTATTATTCTTTGGTAAAATTAATTTCAGATTTGCTCAGTTTTTCATTGGTACACCCCCTTTACGATAACATCTAGATTTGGCCTTGATAAAATAAGAAGCTTAAGCTATTTAGAACGCATAGAAAGCGAGAGAATCATCAAAAGATCCTAAACTGTACAGGCAAAACTTAGAAACGAGTGACATGGCTCAACAAAGTATGAAAGGGGTTTCTAAAATTTTTTTAAAAGGGCATTGGGAGATCAGAATTCTTAATGAGCTATAGCGCGATACAAGAAGTAGAAGAAGTAGAATTTGTTATTTTGTTTTTTTTTTTATTTCTCTTAGTCCTACCTAGTAAGAGGAAGTATTGTAATCGTGTCAAATTTTCGATATCGAGTTTTCACCGGAAATAGCCATTTTGAGGTCCCCTGAGTCTAAAAAAGTGGTGTTTAGCAATGGTGTGTGTATGTGAACATTATAGCTCAAAAACGAGAAACCGGAGAAAGTTGAAACTTGATATTCCGTTTAGGTATCACCATGGAATCTGACAGTACGTTATCTGTTGAAATTCTTCAACCGGAAGTACTACTTTACTAGTTTTTTTTTTGTATTTTTTTACGCTTTGCGTTTTTCTCAAAAATGGCTCCGACGATTTTCTTCTAACTTGGTATATCAACTACACATACAAAGAGCTACAACATTTATTTTAAATATTTCTTTGGGAAAATTTAACGTTTACTTTACTACTTTACTAAATTATTTTTTCACTTTTTCACAATTTTCTCAAAAATAGCTCCGAGATTTTCTTGAAACATCCTAAATAAACTAAACATACAAAGATCTACAACTTTTATTTAAAATATTTCTCTGGTAAAATACATTTAAGGGCACTTTTAGGAGAAGGGTGGGTTTATATTTTTCTTTAAAGTGCACTTTATACACTAGACATAATTAATAATTAATTAATTCTTTATAGTAGCACTTTATACACTAGACATAATTATACAATTCTATCATCCAAAGAAAATTAATTAGAAATAAATAGATTGCCAAAATTCTGAGTTTCAAAGAAATTAGTAAACCGGCGCCTTTATTGACTTTTTTTTTTCAGTTTTCGACGAATTCCATTAAATTTGGTACACATACTATAAAATTTGTCAATTATAATTTTAAGAACTGGAGTAAGAGAAAGTTGTGTGAGTGTTTCACATCAGATTTTTTTGTAATTTATATAAATGAATCTCATATTACAAATCGAATTCAATTTTTCTTATAAAATTAATTATTAATTTTGCCTCGAAAGCAGGAAAAAAGTAGAATATGCTAATAAATCATGCAATTGAAAGAGCAATAAACAATGTTCAAACATGTCATGGACTGCAGATTTGAAAACCAGCCGCATCAAGCGCTAGCAACTTGCCTACAGGCGCACTTCAACTACGCATTAGCTCTATCGCATCCGTTGGAAGAATGAACCAAGTTTCTCTTAGAAGCACTTTCTAGCTCTCCATCAAGAGTAGGAGAAATGGGATAAAAAGCCGGAAGATTTTAACAAGTTTTACATCCTTTTGAGTAATAAATAGAGGAGAGAGTGATGATGTCAGTAGGAGTGAGATAAAATGGTAGCATTGGCTGATGCAAGTCGCTAGACATGCGTTATGGCTGTTCAAATCTACAAGTGAAGATGCCTAAACAAGCTAAAGAAGTAACAGTCAGTCACGCATTCAAGAGCTTACTGTCTCTATGCATCCCTGCCAAAAGCATGTTACAATCCAGAGAACCTTCACCAACTAGCAACCGCCTATTGGAAAAAGAAAGAGTTCTAACTAGCAATAAGGCTCATCAACCGACTTACATAAGCCAACGCTAACATTTTACATCACGCTACCAACATCATCACTATATCCTCTATTTATTGTTCATAACATTCGTAAATATAATTTGTGTAAAGTGCATATAAAGTTGTCAGAGATATTTTCCGTGATAGCCTGCTTCTTTTTTGTGGTCATCGACCAGTTTCGGGCGTTCACCCATCATCAGGATGCGTTGGTCAAACAGTGTGATAACACAGACTTCCACAGAGTAAATTCAGTTTATTCACTCTGTATAAACTGAATTTAATTTATACACGATTTATACATAAACTAGTTTATACACGAGTGTAAAAACCTGAATTTGCTCTATGCAAGTCTGTGTTATCACAGTGTTTGACAAACGCATCCTGATGATGGGCGAACGCCCGAAACGAGTCGATGACCACAAAAAATCACGGAATATATCTCTGATGCTTTCCAGTTCTGCGGAATCAATACTACAACAATTATGCATAAGTTGTGTTTTGTTTCTTTATTTACATCACCTTCTATTTTGGACACCACACTTGCACTAGAAGCCTTCAAGTTGTGGAAATAAGACTTAAGGAAGTGCACTGAAGCGGGAGGAGTGTACTTTGAGCATCAATGATAAAGTTTTTCCCGAAATAAATAACCACTTTCTCAGATCTCAAAAAATGTCTGAGGATCCTTGTATTTGTTGTGCAGAACTTGAGATAGGCTGCAGTGGATCCAGGTCTCATTGATAGAAGTTTTGGATAGCTAGGCAAGGACAACCATAAAAATATGGGATACCTTTGGATTTCGCAACCGATCTTGCTGAGGTTAATATTGCCACTCCACCTCCAATAATTTTCACAAAACTTGCTGAAGAGTTCAGCAAGTAATTTTTCCTGCTCTATAAAATAAAATTGAGTTATAATGTGGTTGGTACAAATTAATTTAATAAAACTTCAGTTTACCGGAATATAAAGCTATATGAGGATAGTTTTAACATAATATAAAGAATAAACATCATCCGAGGGAGCAATACTTTACTGGAATTATGACATAACAATATGTTTAGGAGTTAACTCAGGTGAAGAAGTTTTGGGATATTGTTTGCCCTCCCACAATCCCCACGACTTTATTTAATTCTCAGAGAGTGTAGGTTTACCAAAGTTTTCACCTGGATATAAGCTTTGCTGCAACTTGTAGGCATGTAGACAATAAACTATTAACTTTTACAAGCATACTTCTAAATTATTTAGAAAACAAACCTGAATTGCATGCAGATTTAATATGATTAAAAAGTAAATATTCCCAACAATTTGTTAGTAATTCTAGATATTTATTAGTATTCAATTTGTTAGTATTCTAGATATTTACTTTCTCTGTAGGAAGGAATACAAGCTTGAAAAATTTTCAAACTGAGTATTTACTAGGCATATAATATGTTTAGATTCCATCAAAATGCGATTTTACTGAATAATTTTCTTTTTTCTGTTAATCCCAATTTTCAAGAAAATAACTTTAATTTTCCTTAAACTTAGTATATTACGTCCTCACGCGTTGATCTAATGGCTAGCGCAGCCGCCTAGGGTCCTTTCATGCGAAAATTCAGGGTTCGATTCCCGCTAGGGCAAAGTCGGTATTGACCTAGCATCGTGATAAAGAGTGGGAAGCTACAGTTAGTAGCGCCCTAAATAGCGAAGGCCGGAACTAAACGGCGTGCTTACCAGACGCCTCCCTATTCAAATTTCAAATCGCCGTCTGGCAAGCCTTGGCCTTCATGGGCGCCATAGGGTTTTTTTAAAGTATATTACTGTTCTAGAAATCAGGGTCTCACATGTGAAGTAGTTCGCACTTTAGGTCTCAAGGCTCACTGTGGTCTCCGAAATTCATTCTGCTGTTATGTATTTCTGGGTTTCAAGGGTGTTTCTGCAATTTAAGGTTGTTTTTGATTTAATGCAACGAAATACATAACTTTTGTTTCGATAGTTTAATCAACAGATGTCCTCACATACAGGCAGGGGAATAACGATTACTTATAGATCTCGCCTCTTAGAGCGCTCTCATCCATAATACCGAGATTCACGAGAGAGGGAGACCGACACTAACCTGAGACACCATCTTTTCTATAATTACTCCTTTATGATGAGTTTCTTATCTTGAAATTCATTTTTTCATGTTAATTTTGAAGCTGTGTAACAAGATTATTTAAGTGTTTTGCTTACTTCACATTCAAGTGTCATAGTTTCTACTCGCAGAATCGTGATTATTTCTTGTGCTGCATATACTTACAGCCTCATGTTCGTGATACTTCAATCATTTTGTTGATCATTTAATTCATGATTTAAAGCCCATAAAGGGTCATTAATGCTGTGGTGATCTCAACTTTAATCGAATTCAGGCAGATCAACCTTAGCAGATGCAAGTAGCTTATACTAACTTCATACAAACCATATGTGATTACAGATAATTCTCCTGTTTTTCCCATCCTTATATCTGTTACTCGCTATTTACCTTTTAGTTATTGTAAGCTGGCAGATGCCATTTGTGCGATATTGGAAATCGCCCTGAAAGGAAATCTATCGTTTTTCTATTAGTGCCTTCAGCATCAGTTTAATGTTCATATGTACTATTAACTGTTTAACTGTGTTTCAAGATAGGTGTCGCTTGACAGCCTGCTTAAATCATACGTTCCGGTTGGACGTAATCTCTGCACCAAAGTGAACAAGTTCTGATTTCCGGAAGTGTGAGAGGCTTAACATTTGTAGGCAAGTAAATTCTCTTCAACTTTTCTTATTCGGCCTCAGTAACCAATACTTCAAGTACTTCTGTATTTTGTTTGATTATATATCTTCTCAAGCTCAATTTGAGAGGTGTTCAGTTCTTCCTCTAGCAGTATTATACTACATATTTATTCGTTTGCTAACAGATTCTCAGGTTCTACAATCTGTCTAATTGTAGTGGTCCTCCGAGTGATGTGAAAGCATCTTCCAACCAGCAACCTCATGGACAGCTCTGGAAGGGATTGTTTGCATTCAGATAATCGGTGTAATTCCCAGGGCTTAATCACTAATCAATGTACGTTTTTAAGCCTAGTTGTGAGGCAAATGGACTGGAGAAGCAATTAATTCTTCAATAAATAATAAAATTGTTGTGGTACCAGGATTGGTTGTTTTTCTGTCTTTTGTTGCTACACTACCCCATTTCCTATTTATTTCAGCAAGACCTGCCTATGGTCTCCTTTCGGAGTTCCAGCAGAGTTCTACATTCCCGGAAACCAGCTTCCTTATGGTACCGGATGATTTACTTTACTGGGCTTGCAAATACGTAACACTTACATTAGCACAATCTCAAGATAAATCAAGTTTAAAGCCGTTTCTGCCATCTCGCCCACAGATGGGATAGCAATGCATAAGAAGAAGAGTTTTATTTGAGGAAACTAGCTTGCCTTTACAAAAGAAAGAAACGATATGTTCGGTCGGTTACACTAGGTTTGAGATTGAGTAGGCTGTTAACGAGAAATATCTTCGATTCAAGTTTTACGAGCAATTTTGTCCTAAACTTGAAACATCATAAAAAAAAAATGGAATTGCAATTAAATCAGATTGTGGAAATATTTCATAATTAGGCAGAGCTGTTACATTGGAAAATATTGTCCTCCTTAGCTTAGTCTTCCCACTCCCCGAATAAAAGGTTCAATATGCATGAATATAATGAGCCTACCAAGGGTAATCTGGAATGCACACCGCCTCCATAGCAAGAAGAAGATACGTTATCTTATAACCCATTTTTCAATAGCTTCACAAATAATTCAGTTTAGTGGTCCTTGCCATTAACCTGCCTGATTCCAGAGCCCTCTACGCCGTCTTGCCTATCAATGTAATATAATTGAAAAGAGTAAAAGAAGATGGTAAGTAATTATGTTTAACAGCTCAAACCCCAGATCTAAGATAAAACACAGGTTCTTTATCTCTCTCTCTCTCTCTCTTGCTGATGAAAGCTGTAATGTCCCACGGTGCAACATCGCTTCCAGAGAATTTCATTAAAAACCCAAGAAATAAGCATGTCAGTATTTTTTCCATTATCAACATTATTTAATTAATTCTGTGTCCATTTTTCGTGGCCACTTCCTAGAAAGTTTCTATCAAAACGGTTGCATTTGTTAGAATACATTATACAATTTACTTTCTTTTACTCCTATTAATGTTAAGAAAATGTTCTGTGATTCCGTAAGTACGAAAAAAATTTTTTTTTTTTTTTTGCGAATGGTCTGTATGTGTGTGCGTGTGTTTTAGCAGAATATCACAAAAACGAAAAATCGCAATATTTCCCGTTTAGATACTACCACCGCATCAGGCCAAGGTTTCGGACACCAGATTTTTGTAAAGTATACATCTTGAGAGTTTGGCTGATGATTAAGTCTTTTCGCTCATAGTACAGACTTATTATTATTTTTTTTTTTTTCAGGAAACCCGTTACTTTCTTTTTCATTTCTTTGTAATATGCTATTTACTTCCTTGAGGCAAGCAGCCATATTCTGCTCAGACGGAGTGTTATTTCGTTTTGTAATTTACTTCTTAAACAATTTTCTATTGCTTCTCTTAAGACATCCTTGTAATTAGTCATTGTATAATAGCTCGTCAACTTATTATTATTATTATTATCCAACCTCGGGTGGGCCATATCCCGGCACCGCAGCCAACAGAGGCTTATTGTGCCACCCCCGATAGTTCCTAGTAGACAAACCCTCCCTCCTTAAGGAGTTTAAGGGCCTTCACCACCAGGTCATTTTGAGCTACTATCTCCTCAGGTCGCAAAGTACCAAAGGTTTCATACCTCAATCTGATTATTGCTACGCAATCGAACAACAGGTGGGAGGCCGTTTTCTCCTCTTCCTGACATAGTCTGCACAAGGGTTCCGCTCGAATGAGTCCTACCTTGTACAGATGTTTCCTGAACCTACCTACCATGACCCGTAAACAGTCCCGTCACCAGAGAAATCTGGCTCCTACTCAGAGCAAGGGTCATTCGGGTTCTTCGTTTACACAGTCCTGGCATCATCCTTTTACTGTGTATAGCACCCGGGCTTCTCCTCCAGAGCTCTTCATGCTGACTGCGACCCACTCTCTAATCGCTGCACGAATTGCTCCGCCAGTTATTCCCAGGACCGGGTCTGGACCAATGAACGGAGTGTTAGCCCCATTCCTGGCCAGTTGATCAGCTGTCTCATTACCCTCGACCCCTACATGTCCAGGCACCCACAACAGCTGTACCTTATTGTGCCTGGAGAGTCTCAACAATGCCTCTCGACATTCCTTCACCAGGGATGAGGTAGTTCTGTGAGCTTCTAAGGCTTTCAGTGCAGCCTGACTGTCCGAGCAAATGCGTATGACCTTGCCCCTTGGGGCTCTACGCAGATTCTCCTCGGCACAGACCTTAATAGCAAACACTTCAGCCTGGAATATAGTGGAATACCTGCCCAACGGCCTCTCAATGAGTACCTCTGGGCTCATTCCGTATACTCCCGCTCCAGTCCTGCACTCTGTCCTAGAGCCATCTGTAAACCACAGAGGCCCTGTCCGGTAGCGTTTTTCCCACCCCTTGGACCATTCCGCCCTAGAACCTAGGAACACCCGAAATGGAGCCTCGAAGTTGTATGTTGGACAAATGCTATCCTGGGCCATGTCTGTCACAGGGCCTGGGTTGACCTTTAGCAATATGTCCAAATGTTTGGCTAAGGAGCCGCACTGCCTCCAAAGACCATTTTTGCGCAATCTATGTGCACTGGCCCTCGCCTCCGCTTGCACTAACAAGTGCAGCGGTGCCAAGCCCAGCAGCACCTCCAGCGCAGATGTCGGAGCACTTTTAAAAGCGCCCGTAATGAGGAGGCACGCCAGCCTCTGTACTCCACTAAGGCATCTCTTGGCTGTCTCCTGTTCCGTCTTAGGCCACCATACCACTGCGCCATAAGTTATGACCGGTATAATGGTCCGAGTGTATATCCAGTGGGTCATCCTTGGAGTTAACCCCCATGACTTCCCACAGGCCCTTGTAGCACAGCATAGCGACTTTTTAGCTTTCTGCACTATATATTCTAGATGTACGTTCCATGTGAGCCTGGTATCCAGGATGACTCCCAGATACTTGACTCTATCTGACACATCCAGTATCTCCCGAAGAAGGACAATGCCTTATATACCTCAATGTCCCTCCTCCTGGTAAACGGTACAAGAGTGGTTTTCTGTGGATTTACCCCAAGGTCCACCCTACTGCACCATTGTTCTATGCGCCTAAGCGCCTCTTGTAGGAGCTCCCCGACTGTAGATTCGTGCCTGCCTCTGGCTACCACCACTATATCATCAGCGTAGCCCAGCACGGAACATCCAGTACCACTAAGCTCCTCCAACAGTTCATCCACAACCATGCACCACAGAAGCGGGGATAGAACCCCACCCTGCGGGCAGCCCCTTGTGGGCGTAATCTCTAGCGAAGCTTCACATAGGCTTGCTATAATCCTCCGAGTTTTAAGCACGCTGTCGATCCATCTAACAATGGGTCTGTTTTCCCTGTTTATCCTGTTCCCATTTTGGTACTAAGGGATTTTTAAGGACCGTTCCTACCCTCGTGGGGTATACCGGTCCCCCCGTGCAAGCACGAGGTCGTTTTATAAGAGAGTGGTGTCACTACCACGAGAGGCTGGAGTGCGCCTCGCCGTGGTAGAAGTGCCTCCCCGGGCACTCCCCCGCTTGAGCCATTTAAGGGCAGGTTGAGATACGCTCAACCAGCGCGCAGAGTGGTGACACTCCACTACCAGAAGCTGGAGAAGGCACTCTAGCAAGCTCTGGTGGACCGCGCACATCTAGCAAGTGCACTTCCAGCTACGGGCTGGCACCGGGGTTTATTTTATATTGCGGGTCTCTTCCCGCTCAACTCATAACCGAAGTCATTGGAATTAGTGTTTAAACCACGACCACTACGAATCCGACCTCAATTGCAAGCAATTGGGCTTGGAAATCGACGCTGCTTGCGCCCGTAGTTCAGTATTTCATACTCGATGCCGAGTATAGTGTGACTGATCGCACACCCGATGGTTACCTTCCATCTACTGATTTCTGTCCAGTGCCTCAAGGACAGAGGTGCAGTAACCTAGGAATCCTTGCTGGTAACCCAGCAAGGGGGGAAGGAAGAAGGATAGTCGAGGGAGGGGAGGGGAAGACTGGCTCCCGACCTAGAGAGCCAGAGGCTGATTGCACCCTGGAGGGTTGGCGATGGTGTCGCCACATACCTACGCCAAATTTTCCCCAACCTGGAGAGCCAGTGGCTGATTGCATCTGATAGATGGGCGATGGTAACGCCACGTACCTACGCCATCTAACAATGGGTCTACTGACACCGCGCCTTTCTAACGCCTGAGTAATAAGGCAGAAGGTCGTGTTGCTGAACGCTCCCTCAATGTCCAAGAACACACCCGCCGCTGTTTCCCTGCCATGTACCGACACCTCCAGCTCTCCAACAAGAGAGTGGAGAGCCGACTCACAGGATTTCCCCGACTGGTAGGCATGCTGTGCGGGGTGCAGAGGATATCGCCCCAGCACCACCTCTCTAATTTGCAGGTCCACCAGTTTTTCCAGAACTTTCAACATAAATGAGGAAAGACTGATCGGTCTATATGCCTTAGCCTGGGAATGCGTTCTCTGCCCAGGCTTCGGTATAAATAGCACTCTTACAGACCTCCATGTTCTAGGAACATGGTTGAGAGCCAGACATGCTCTCATCAGCCTGCATAGTATAGGAGTAAGGGTTTCCCCGCCCTTCTGTAACAAGGCAGGGAAGATTCCGTCAGGTCCTGGTGACTTAAATGGTTTAAAGTGGTTAATTGCCCACTTTACCTTACTATACGTGACGCAGCTTTTGGCTACAGACTAGTCCTCCCTGGACCCCCGCCGAAGGCCCAGATCCCCCAAGTCCTCATCTGCCCTTCTCGCTAGCGTCACCTGTGTCAACTTAGTTGTGGAACCTGTAGGCGGAGTCAAATGACGTCACAGCTATTGGAAAGCTTTGGTAATGGGCGGAGCTTAACAGCACATTGTGTGCTAGAACTAAGTTGCCGAGCTATACAAGTTTTTTTTTTAACTTTCTCTTACTCCTCTAGTAAGAGGAAGTATTGTATTCGTGTCAAATTATCGATAACGAGTTTTCACCGGAAATATCCGTTTTGAAGTCCCCTGAGTCCAAAAAAGTGGTTTTTAGCAAATGGTCTATGTATGTATGTATGTATGTGAACGGCACAGCTCAAAAACGAAAAATCGTAGAAAGTTTAAACTTAATATTCCGTTTTGGTATCTCTATGGGATCCGACAGTAGGCCAGCGATCGAAATTCTTCGATCGGAAGTACCGCTTTACTAAATGTTTTTTTCCCTTTTTTGCAGTTTTCTCAAAAATGGCTCTAACGATTTTCTTTAAACTTGTTATATCAACTACCTTACAAAGATCTACAATTTTTATTTGAAATATTTCTCCGGTAAAATGCATTCAAGGGCACTTTTAGGGGAGCGGGGTGGTGGGTTGGCCTCTAAAGTCCTATTTCAGTTTACTGTACAATTCTATCATCTAAACAATATTAATTAGAATTAAATGTGTTGTTGAAATTCCGAGTTTGAAAAAAAATCAGATGACCGGAAGTGCGATTTTTACTAAAATGTATTTTTCAGTTTTCTGGTATATTTTTTTACTTTCTTGCAAGTTTCTCAAAAATAGCTCGGACGATTTCCTTTAAACTTTGAATATCAACTACTCATGCAAAGATCTACAACTTTTATTTAAAACATCTCTGGAACATCTCTGGAAAAATTCATTTAAGGGCCCTTTTTGGGGGAGAGGTGGAGTTAGATTTCCTCTAAAGTGCTATCATAGTTGATTATACAATCCTACCATCCAAACAAAATCAATTATAAATAAATAGATGTCCAATATTCCGAGTTCAAGAAAATAAGTAAACCGGAACTCCAACGAATTTCATCAAATTTGGTAAACAAACTATACAATTTGTCAATTACAATTTTTAAAACTGAAGTAAGAGAAAGTTGTGTGAGTGTTTCACACCAGATTTTTTTAAATTTTATTTATTACTGTTTTACATCAGTTGTCATACACATAACAGATGAAGGATGGCTACACAAGACTGTATTATGTATTATAATAAAGGAACTATTGAAAAACATAGCAAGAATAAAAAGTTAATAAAGCCTTTGTGAAAATCTGGGAATAAGATATTCGGCAATAAGGAGAATTGATAAATTATTGGTACAAAAACACCTTAAATTTAGGAAGTAAAAAAAAATTAAATAAAATATTATATAGATTGAACGTTGTTCAGAATTCAAAATAAATAAAACAGGGATACGCTAATCCGGCATAGTGTGAATGTGAGAGTGAATCTTATGTAAAAATAGTGTACAAATTTAATTTAGGTTAGGAATTAGAGGTGTGAGGAATATCGAGAACTCCACCATGGGTACTTGTTATTTTAGTTGTGTGAAATTATTAGAATGAATGTATTTATTGGGATGTGAGTATTTAATGGTATGAGATTTGAAGATGATATGAATGCAACTAAGCGTGTGAATGTATGAATGTAATATGACTGATTGGATGTTTATTAATGAGTATCCTTATAAACAAGGTATAAATTATGGAATAGAAATAAAGGTGCTGTAGCTGGATGTTTGGAGGTGGGTATGTTGGATATTTGACGATGAAGTTTTTTCATTTATAGAATAATATAGTGACTAGTGAGTGGCCTAACAGCTAATGCAAAAAAACAAAACAAAAAAAACTTGGTCTATACAATGTAATACCAGCAAAAAAATATAGAATGAGCAATCGAAAAATATGATAGCTAAAGTGTTTGTTTTTTTTTAGTTTAATTCATATATTTTTTTGTGTAATTAGTTCTTCTAGTTTAAAAGTGGAGGTATTTTGTTTTAATTTCTATCTATTTCCAGGGCCCGGAATAGCATATACGTTAATTTTTTTTTTTTTGTTATAAATTGTAGACTGGAGTTTCATGAATATACAAAGTGTTCTTTGAAATAAATGCGTATATGTATGTAGCTACATTTTACCCTGATATGTTTATTTCTGACCAGAGATAGCAGCACAGCGGTGTACTGATTACCTATTCAGCTCTACGGTTCGCTGTTACCGTGAGTAATTTTCTGATTTCTTTTCTTGTTTTTTCCTTTCCCAATTTTAATTTATGCATAATTGACTTTTAAACAGCGTGGCGCCCAATTTTCCTTTTCTCTTTACCTATATTTATTTGGTTCTCTTTTTCTTTTTTTATATATATATACAGGTATTTTTGTCCTATTATTCCTTTCCAGCACAGTTTTATTTATTCATTTGGGAAACCCTATGAACCCAGCCCGTCTCCACGGTAGTCTAGCCGGGGCACTTGAGTATGTATACACTAAGGGAGAAAATTTAGTGTAACAAAATTGGCCCAACCAACGTGGGGCTCGATTATAAGGGTAAGTGGCAAATTTTTATAAGAGGAATAATTTCTGGGCATTAAGTGATTAAATTATTTGTTTTGTACGTTTTTCTAAAATAGATTATTTATTACTTTTTGAATATTTTATGAACGTACTTGGGTCAGTCCTAGTAATATTAGTTGGTATTTATTACTGTTGGGATTAATATAATTTAAGTACAGGGTTAAAATAGTAAATAGTAAATGAAAGTAAATTTGATTGGATAAAAAAAGAAGATTATTTTTGACAGAATCAAATACTTATTGTTGTTTTGACTTTACGGGGAAAGTAATTGCTATATATGTTATTTATTTTTCACAATTTTTTACTTCTGAATATTTTGTATATTTGTATATATTTAATCAATTTAATTTAAGGTAGACATCATTATTTTTAAGTAATTTTTTTTGTTTTTTTGTTGTCCTAAAAGTAAATTTTTCCCCTAACTACATTTTTTTTGGGAGTTACATCGATTCTAATTTCTGGAGAATTTTTATTTATTTGGTAATAATTTTTTTTTGTATGAAAATATAGAAAATAGAAATTAAATAAAAATGGATGTTTTTCGACTTCTCAAAGACGAATTGTCTTATGAACTATTTATTAGGGGCATGCCAGGTGAGGGTTCTGTTCCTGAATTGCGGAAAAGATTAAGTAAGGCTTTAAATTCCAAGACTCTGCCCAGTTATGATATTAATAGCAAATTATCTGCGGACGATGAGTTGAGTCTTTGCCAGAAGAAGTTATTGATTATTAAGAGCAATTTGGAAGTGATCGATGACATTGGCACTCGTCTTCAACATGTGAAAGACAGATTAGGCCGGATAGTGACCACTGGGGAATTGAAAAAGGATTGGGACCTTGCCATTGAAGAAGCTCAATGTCAGTCAGCACTGCTGGGAGAATTGGGGAAAGGCTTAGAGAGACCACAGCACTCCCAGTTGGAGAGGCCTTCGGCACGTCCTAACCAACCAGTTCAATCGGTGGACTTTGAATTGCCAGCAGATGTTGAGACAGTCAACCGTGCTTCTGAGGAATCCGGATCGAACCTTAATGAACCGAGACCTTCGCGGGACCTTAGATTATACAAGTGGGGATTATCTTATTCAGGTGATAACCCAGAACAAACCCTATGTGCTTTCTTGGCGGAAGTTGAGGACTGTAGACTATCACGAGGAATTTCCAAAGAAGAGAAGTTTAGATCAGCCAGCGACCTGTTCAAAGGAACTGCTTCAATATGGTACCGCGCGAAACGGAATAAAATGAGATCCTGGGATGATTTAATCCAGCAATTACGCTACGCATTTTTGGATTTAGATTATGAATATCGGCTAATGGAGGAAATTAGGAAGCGCACTCAAGGATCGGAAGAGACTTCAACGGTATATATTGCCAGGATGGAAGGGTTGTTTTCCCGTCTTGCGAGACCTCCTTCGGAAGAAGAAAAGTTAGCCATTATTCAGCGGAACGTAAAGAAAGAATATCAAGCTTTGATTCCACTTACCACCTTCAACACAATTGAAGAACTTGAGAAAGTTTTGAGGAAACTCGAAATCGGATCAACTATGGCGTCTCGATATGAAGAGCCCCCGACACAGGGAATGATGGAGCCTGACCTTGCATATAGGAGATCAAGACCGTCAAGATCATATAAAGCTAGCACAGTCATGAATATCTCAGTACCAACCAAAGGGGCAAATCCGAGAATCAATTCAAGAGATACAATTAGGTGTTGGAGCTGCCAACAGTTTGGCCATGTTTCTAGAGTATGCCCTACCAATCCCAAGAAGGAAAAGTGCGGGAAATGTAAGAAGCCAAGACAAGACTGTGTATGTCAATCGGGAAACGAGGAAGGCGGTCGAGTATGAGTGGACAGAATTCGATTCGCCCAACTACGTCCACATCTGATCAGGAGTGGAGAGAGTGGCTAGCTGTTGTTGCAAACTTTTTGAGTGGGAAGCAGGTTAGCCGGCCATTACTACATGCAACAAAGCCAAAGGATGATAGACCACATGTCCAGGTTTCTATCTTGGGAATATCGTTCCTCGGACTATTAGATTCCGGAGCCAGCCACTCCTTAATAGGTGGTCCAGGATAGGAGAAACTCCAAAGTTTAGGCTCTAAGTTAAGGAAGGGAGACCTACCGAAGGTAAGAGTGGCCGACGGGTCTTCTTTAAAGTTTTAGGCTTGATAGAGTTGCCAGTTAACTTGGCAGGGAAGGTCAAGTTGATAGACTTTCTGGTGGTGCCATCCATAGTTCATGACATCATCCTGGGGATAGACTTTTGGTCGGCGATGAGTTTGATCCCTGATATTAAGAATCAGACTTGGTCTTTTCAGTCCAACGTTAAAGTAGTAGCTACTAATCAAGTGTCAGCAGCGTTGATTGGACGCCCACATCTTTCATATGAGCAGAAAGAGGAGGTACTTCGATTTCTAAAGAAGTGGAAGGCAGCGACTCCATCCTCATTACAGGGTACCAACTTGATCGAGCATACCATTAATACTGGGGACAGCCTCCCGATCAAGCAAAGATACTACCCCATCTCACCGGTCATCCAGGCAGCAATGAATGAAGAACTGGACAGGATGTTGGAAGAAGGAATCGTAGAGACTTCCCAAAGCCCATGGTCCTCACCGGTGGTCGTGGTCAAGAAGCCAGATGGGAAGTATCCTTCTGTGTAGATTACCGGAAGGTGAACGCGGTCACAAAGCGTGATGCATATCTGCTACCTTATATCAGCTAGATATTAGACAGGTTACGTGATGCTCAGTACCTTTCATCACTGGACCTAAAATCGGCCTATCGGCAAGTAAAGGTTGCTGCAAAAGATCGAGAGAAGACAGCATTCACGATACCTGGACGCCGACTCTTTCAGTTTGTAAGGATGCCGTTCGGTCTACATAACAGTCCGATGACATGGCAGCGTCTTATCGATCAAGTTTTAGGACCTGACTTAGAGCCAAAAGTTTTTGTCTATCTTGATGACATAGTGGTGGTAACTAGGACCTTTGAAGAACATCTGGCAACCCTACAACAGGTTTTGCAAAGATTACAACGAGCAGGACTCTCTGTTAATTGGGATAAGGCACAAGTATGCAGGCCTGAGCTAAAGTACCCAGGATATGTAGTAGATAAGGAAGGACTGCATGTGGATCGAGAAAAGTAGCAGCGATTTTGGATTTTCCTCAACCACAAAAGGTCAAGCAAGTGCGACGCTTTTTAGGCCTCGCATCATGGTATAGGAGATTTGTGCCCCATTTCTCAACGATTAGTGCCCCGCTGACAGAACTGCTTAAGAAAAACAAGAAATGGAGTTGGGGAGAAAGACAGGATCAGGCCGTTAAGGAATTGAAGGAAGTCTTGGTCTCCGCACCAATACTGACTTGCCCAGTCTTCTGTCGTCCTTTCATTCTACAGACAGACGCATCTACTTCAGGGCTTGGTGCTATTCTGTCGCAAAAGTTTGAAGAGGGAGAAAAACCAATAGCTTTTGCGAGCAGAGGGCTAACTCGCAATGAAAAGAATTTTTCAGCAACCGAGTTGGAGTGCTTGGCAGTACTATGGGCAGTGAATAAATTTCGACCTTACCTGGAAGGTGTAAACTTCACCACTTCACCATAATCACAGACCATCATTCTCTCCTGTGGTTGAAGAATCTCAATGACCCGCAGGGAAGATTGGCCAGGTGGGCGATCAAATTACAGCAATACCAGTTCACCATGGAACATCGTCCGGGGAAACAAAATACAGCGGCCGACGCATTATCCAGAGCAGCAGAAGAATGCGTTGAAGCCATAAATCTTTCATTTGAAGATGTGGATTCTTGGTACTCGAAGATGTTACGAGAAGTGAAGGGGAAACCTGGAAGATATCCGAGCTGGAGAGTTGTGGAAAATAAGAAACTCTTCAACAGGGTAAAGGACGGCCCACTTGAGTAACTTGGAGATCCATCGGAATGGAAGCTGGTGGTACCCAAAGATCAAAGAATGGATATCCTATCAGAGATGCATGACAGCCTCCTTTCTGGACACTTGGGGAGTTTTAAAACCCTGCAGAGGGTGAAAGAAAAATATTACTGGCCAGCTATGGCTGCGGATGTGGCCCGTTATGTTGCCAGATGTACTATCTGCCAGGAGTGTAAGCCGACTCAGCGCCCTCCCGCTGGTCTGATGGGAGAACAGAAGCTTGTGTCACAGCCTTGGCAAATAGTCTCCGTGGACATCATGGGTCCACTACCCGTCTTTTCTCAGCAAAACCGATTTCTAGTGGCGGTGGACTATTTCTCGAAATATAGCATTATGGTACCGATGCGAAAAGCTACGGCGAAGAAGGTAACGGCTATTATAGAGGATCAGGTAATCTTGAAGTTCGGAGCTCCACAGAGGATCATCTGTGACAATGGGAGTCAATTTCAAAGCCGGGAATTCAAGCACATGTTGGAAGAATGTGGGTGTACTGCTTGGTATATGGCTGTGTACCATCCCCAAGCCAACCCGACGGAGCGGGTAAATAGAGTCCTAAAAACCATGATGGCTTCCTACGTGAAGGGAAATCATAGGCATTGGGATAAAAATCTGGCGAAATTGTCGATCGCGCTCCAGACCGCAGTTCATGAAGCGACCGGGATGACCCCAGCGTTCATCAATTTTGGAAGAGAACTGAAAAGATCAGGAAAGGATTATGATCCTATGCCTAACCACTTATGCGTCCCTGAGGTCGATAGGCAAGCCCATCTGGAGAAGATATCTAGGCTTCCACTGCTATACCAAGAGATCCAGGATAGACTCGGCCGAGCCTATGAAAAGGGTCGAAGGAACTACGATCTGAGAAGAAGATCCATGGAGTATAAAGCTGGAGATATCGTTTGGAAACAAAATATGGTCCTATCGGATGCGAGCCACCATTTTAGTGCCAAGCTCGCTCCCAAGTACACGCAAGCTAGGATCACTCGAATGCTCTCCGATATCATAGCTGAGGTAGAGGACTTGGAAGGTAGGAATTTAGGTATCTGGCATGTCAAAGATTTAAAACCTTACCCAGCATAGTGTGCACTCGGAAAAGATGGGAAACTACGGCGAGACTTCTCCTCCCGATCCATAATTCTTCCATTCCTTCTTACCCCGGATCCCTGTTTATATGGTTTCCTGTTAGGCCAACGGCTAGCATACTCAACTGCAGCTTCCGCGCTGCCGTTACAAAACCCACAAATAAAAACCATATCTCGCTATTCTATAAAAAAGAACTTGTTTCCACTTACTGGGATGGAATATCTGCTAATGTCCTCCCAGATTTAATTTTACATATATTTGAGATAAGAGGGTTAAATATTTGGAGTGTAGTACTGTCTCTACATTAAGATAGAAATATTAGAAACGTCAGAATATTATGTATTTGAGTATTGTTTTTAACATTTCATTTTAGCTGTAAATAGTTTAATTCCCAAGGATATTTTTTAGTTTATACAACTGAATCAACATTTTATTTCTCTTTACAAAACTCTTTAGAACTATCATATTGTTATAAAAAAATAATATTTACTTTTTTTTTTTAGAATAAATAGTGAGATTTAAAAAAAAAATCAAGTTCACTCTATTTACTAAAATTTTGCTCCTGAACTGATTCTGTTGTTTTGTCTGTTAATTTATTTAGTAACAAATAAAAGTTAATGTCTTAGAATATTTTTATAGATTAATTCTACTACCTTTTAATAAAATAACATAATTGTTTTAGCGTTATGCTTTGGAGGAAACCCTGGGCTCCCTTAACACTGCAGGTAGAAGATCTTCAGAGATGTTGGCATCCCTGCGGGTAAATTAGCAAACAACAACTACAATGCCTTGCAGAAGTAGTTGATGTATGCAAGTACGAGGCATGTCCAGTAATTAAGTGTACTGAGGCTCTCACGGCTGGGGGGGATTTTGTTTTCGACATGTTGGCTACACTGTCGTGTAGCCTGATTCCTCCTCTCCGCAACGAGACCGGTTCGAGGTCAGTACATTGAGAACTGTCGACGCGACAATATGTTTCGTGAAAAATGTCAATCATAATTTTCAGTATATATGCATTTAAGTATATAAGCATAATTTTAATTGAATATATGCCTCAAGGGGACCCCTTACAAAGAGATACTGTGAGACCCTTACAAAAATTGCGGAGGGCGATTCAGAACAAAAGGACAGGCATGCTGACAAAGGGAGTCTGCCTGCTGCACGACAAAGACACGGCCAACGCCACGAAGGAACTGCTTGCCTCGTTTAAATGGGATGTCCTGAACCATCCCGCGCATTCCCCTGACCTAGCACCTTCAGATTACTATCTCTTTACCTCCCTGAAGCTGCACATGGGTGGAAAAAGGTTTTCAACCGACGAGGAGGTGAAGGGGAGGTGGAGAAGTGGACGAAGGGGTTGGCGGGAAACTACTTCGAGGAAGGCATCAAAAAATTAATACCCCGGTTCACCACCTGCATTGAGAGGAATGGTGACTATGTCGAAAAATAGCTTATATATGTACTAATGTAACCAGGTAATTTTTTTGTTCAAATAAAAATTTTTGTAACCTACAAAAATTCAGTACACTTACTTACTGGACATGCCTCGTATTAACGTTTTACAGGCTTATTGTGAGCACTGGAACCTCACAGTGATGGTATTCAGAGGAAGTGGAATAGTGTCTTTTGGGTTTGTAGGTGGGTCGAAGCAGCGATATATTCTCGCTAATGGTTGCTGTGTAACCTCGTAATTTCTCCACACGAATTAAGGCATTTTTTCACTACGGCCTTACACTTCATTCAATCCTTGTTTGGAACTCCATTGCTGCGATGGGGGTTGATTTGGCTCCTTCGGTAATTATGCGCAGGGCTTGGTTTTGAACAAAATCGAATTGTTCTTTGTTGCTCCAGAGGAAGTTGTTAGGAGTTCGCTACTATACTCTAATGCTGGTCTAATGAAGATTTGTAAGTCGTGGTAAGAACATTTTGGGTAGAGCCCCACTTCACTCCTGCTAGGGGTTTCATCATTTGAAATAGTCGTTCGCCTGTACGTGCTAAGGACTCGGCATGAGATCTCCATTGCAACTTCTTGTTTTAATTCCACTCCAACATTACTTCTAGATAATTCACCGTTCTGGACATGCCTCATACGTTGGTTTACCAAAGTCTAGTCTCGTTCATCACTATTAACTGTACACTATGCACTTTATCTAAGATACCTATAACCTAAGTATAAACAAGCACGGTAGCCACAAATGTTCTTTCACGTAGTAATTGATTAACTTAATAGGCACTCCTTCTATATATCTAAAAAATATAATAAGGGTAATTTATTACATGTTTTACTTTACATACTTTAGTCTAATCGACATTGTTTATATTGTAGGCCTATTTAATATTAAATGTTACAAAACAATTATAATTTCAAGCTTGTAGGAAATCTATGAGTTAGTCCTGTAACATTTGCAATAAGAGTCCTGTAAGTTTTTTTTTTTAAACCAAGTTTTTATTTTATTGCAGCAAGTGAGAACGGCACAAACGATAACGATTAAAACATAAACGTACATAAACAAAGGAACAAACATTTGGTGCAATGTTTTAAGAATAGATTTAAAGCGTTGGCTATGTAGTCATGCCCTAGTGGCCCAATTTCGAAGTTTTTTGTATCTCATGAGGTGAAACACACAAATGATTTGACAGTATTCAGAAAAAAGAGGACTTGCAACACTAACCTTCAGTGAAATGCTTTATTTTTACTTGCTGATTTTATATAAAAACTTAAAAATTATTAGATATCAATTAAGTTATTTTGTGGGCAAATATTCTATTTAAATTTAGGCTTAATTTTATTGCAAATAATGGTAAAAATGCATTTAGTACTAGAGATAAACTTTTAGACAGTTCAAACTGATACATCAACTATCCCAATTAAATAAAATAGAATAAAAAGTAAGTAAATAACGATTTGTTGACAAACAATACAAAGTCCTAATCTATAAACAGAATCAATAACTTGAAAGAAATTATTCTCTGTGAATTACTAACAAATCTCAGTGAATTAGATTGTTTCTCAAAGGGCAAAGTGACAAATTATGTTAGATTGGATGGGGAAGGGCCACGCCTCATTCCACTGCGACCTTCACTGAGAGGTCGATCGTGTATCCCCTGGGTATGACATCCCTCAGCTTCGCCCTCCTAAACAGGCCTAGCAAAGCTGAAAGTGGCTCCGTCATGAAGCTCGTGGCTTTGGGATTGCTAGTCCCCAGTTGAAGAAACCTTGTCCTCGCCAGGCCGGCACACACACAAAGGACGTGTGCCGGGGTTTCCTCCTCGGCCTTGCAGAAACGGCATAACGCATTGTCTGCTAGTAGTAAATGGTGTATGTGCCTATATAGCCGCCTGCAATGCGACAATAGCAGACCCACTATTATCCTTATATCTCTTCGGCTATGGCTCAGTAGATCCCTGGTGAATGTAGGTAAATGTCTTAACAAAGAATTTAGCCTGCCTCTGCCCTGGGGTTCTTTCCCACCATCGCAGATGCTGGTCTTCTATCCATTCCTTGATAGAAGCGTGATTGAGGCTCCTGGGCAACCGCAGAAGGGCTCCGGGCCTATAAAGGTATCCTTCGAGGTATATAATGTTAATAAAATATTTATTTTAAAAGGTGCCATTTAAATGGGGGAGGTATTATGCATAAATCACGTTACTGGAAAATTCTTTTTACAATGTAACTATATTTTTCTTTAAAGAATTTTAGTAAATAACTAAATTTTTTTACTGATCCCAAACTTCTGATCGGTAGTGTATATATATGAAGGGGCGGCGATTTGTCTTTTTGTCTGGGGCGACGTAACCGCTAGAGCGAGCGCTGCAACAAGCCATAGAAGTGCAAAGGCTTAACTTTGCAAATAAATTAAGAACAAAACCAGTTAATTAATTCAATTTGCCCGAATTTACTTTTGGATTGCATAGACGGCAAAATCCATCCGACAGTGCGAATTTACTGAATGTTTTTTTTCTTCACATTTTCGTGTTCTCGAAATTGGCTGAAACTATTTTCTTTAAACGTTGAATACTATCTATACATATAAATTCTTAACACTTTTATTTGCCACATTTTTCTGAAGGAACAATAGCAATATGCTTTTCTCTAAAGTATCACTAAAATAACTGATTAGCAATATGCTTTTCTCTAAAGTACCACTAAAATAACTGATGACAGATGAAGTCTCGAAAATAAAACTTAAGAGACAAACAAATAATGCGAAAAACAACATTCAAATAAAAGTTGTACAAGAAAAAAATTATGTTCCTAATCAAAATGATGCTCTTTGACAAAGTCTGCATTTTCCCTCATAGTCTAGATTTGACATCCCTAAATTTATTTAGTCTACTGTCGCGATTTAGGAAAAAGAAATCTGGTATAAAACAATCACCCTTCATTCCTTTATCGTATAATTCATTTGCAAATAAGCGGTTAGATAAATAAAGGAGGTGAGGATTATACTATTTACCTAAATAAGATTGCATTGTGTGATACCAAGCTCTCTATCAATGCAGCAGCAATGCTTGTGACGGCAATTTGCAGGACAATTTAAGTCTCGGGATAGAACACCCTTCACAATTATTTGGAAGAATATTTTAAATCGGTATTAAATATAATGAATACATATAACTTAATAAGAGAGAAAATAACAATTAATTTTACTGTCACAATTAGCCCCCTTTAACAAATAATTGAATAATTAATTAAAGACAAAAAAAGATACAGATGAGGAACAAATGTAAAATTTTTCTTTTTTCTAACTGCTTTAAGAATGTAATTGTTGTAGATGAAGTTTATACTAAAAATTAGTACTGTATTCTTATAAAACAAACAAATAAAAATCAAATTTTATATTTTAGTTGAAATAAAAAAAAAAATTGTTAAAAAGGAATAAAATTAACGTTTCTGAATTCACCGCTAGGTAACAGCACTTACTTAATCTAGGATTTGTAGTAGTTCAAATAATTGCCGCTAGAAAGCATAAGCTTCTAGATATATAGAATTGTAGTTCCAAAATTTGCCACCCGATCACAGCGCCATCCTGTGTTGTAAAAACTTTAGAAATACTTCTTTGTGAAAGGACAGGAAGTGGTTAGCGTAATGGACTGCCAAAAAAAATCTTTGGAAGTAGCGATACCTAGTGACGAACTATATAACCATAAAGAAAATTGATTTCTCAGTAGGTGTTGCTATCTGGTGGCCATTTTTATAACTACAAATATACAATTTTAATTACTTTACTAATTAGAAAAAAAAATCTGGTGTGGAACACTCACTCAAGTTTTCAAAATTGTAATCGACAAACTTTATTAGTTAGAATACCAAATTTATTAAAATTCGTCGGTGTTTTTATGGAGAAAATCACAAAAACTGAAAAAAAATTACTCAGACATACATTATAATTAAAAAAAAAAAAGCGTACACTTCATTTTTTAAACTAGAAATAAATGAATATATAATTATATTAATAAAATTCAAATATTTATTTATCTTTTTTCTACATTATATTTCTTTCGCAAGCTATTAAGATAATTCTTGGCTTATTATTTGCCAAGATATTTTTTTGGAATAATGCTTGATATGATATTTTTCCCTCCTTTCTTTTTCATGAGAGGGTTCAGATTTTTTACATTTGTTTTTCAGCTAGAAGCTATAGAGGGCTGGGATTCTTAATATTATCGTATGTAATAACTTAGATACAATGTTAAAATGAGAATTTTAAGACTATTGAAGGATAGATTCAAATAGCAATCCATCCTATATAATCATTATTTTTATAAGCATTTTATATGTAATACCAACATACAGTTCAAGAACTTTTATCTAAATCTTGTCAATAAAATTTACGAGCTAATTTCATTTGTTGGTATTTGATTGAATATTGTATTTGATATATTTTTGAAAGCAGCTTCAAAATCTCTTGAAATGGCTGGTCCAATTGCTTGAAACATTTCTTGAGAAATTTCAGTCAATACTTATTTATTTATTGCCTAAAGAAACTATACATTTCTATAGCAAGAGATTGTCCTCTGCTGAAAGCTGAACAAAAAATACAAACGTTACAAGAAGAAACATTACAAATATTACAGCTTAATCTTCAAAGTAATAAAATAATATTAAATACTTGATTAAGCCATGATTTAAATAGACTTTATTCATTTATACAAATTATTTCAGGGAAGGAGTTTGAGGGATCTCCTCGTAGGTATTAAATAATACCTTTACAAGCCTATTATATCTTTCCTCCAAAGCCTCAGAGTTAAATAATAGTGCTTTAACTTTTCTTTATTTTCTATATCTAGTAAGTTAGCAAAACATAAGAACTGTTTGAAGGTAAATAGCTATTTAACAACCTCCTTCTTACTTAGACATTTATAATAAGGGCATTCCAAAATAAAGTGCATAATATTATCATTTTTGCCCACCGCACAAGTAAAACAACTCTTTTAGGATCAAATAAATGGGTTATTATATCTTAAAAAATCCTGGGGTGACGCGCGTAAATAGGAAGAAAGAGTTTTTTGATTCGCCCGCAAAGCACTTAATATGACTAAGGATGCAAAGTCATTTTGGCAATTAGTAAATCATTTCAGAAAAAAGTGTTTTGTGTGCGGTAGCGGAATTCCAATCACCACTTGGGTATCTCAATTTAATAATTTATTAAACTCTCAAGTAAATCCTGGCTCTATCTTATTTGTAGAACCTTCCATTTATTGCGCTTTATTGGATGATTCATTTACGTCTGTAGAATTAGCGTCGGTTATCAATAAATTGAAAATAATAGAGCCGTAAGTCAGGACCGCATAAGTTACGAGTTTTTTAAATTTGCTCCAGGCATATTTCAAGATAAATTGTTATCGCTTTTTACCTACATTTATGATACTGGCATAATTCCTTCTTCATTTAGTAAATCAATAATTTTTCCACTCTTCAAGTACGGAAATATCAATGATCCCTCTAATTATAGAGGTATCTCTGGCATAGATTCTATCGCCAAAATTTTCTCTGATCTTCTCCTTCAACGTCTGGATAATTTTGTTACTGCTAATGACCATCTCTGTGAATCTCAGACTGGTTTCGCCGTGTATATTCCACAGTCGATAATCTGTTTGTTTTGGTTAATTTGATTAAATTGAGATTCCTCAGAAGGAAGCAGAAAGTATTTTGCTTTTTCACTGATTTGAATGAAATCTGCCTTCGATTGTGCAGACCGTGGTGCGCTAATGATTAAATTATATAATCTGGGTGTTTCAACCAAATTTATTATTGTTTTAAAAAGAATTTACGAGGACTCTGTATCAGCTTTAGTTGGTGTAAGATTTTTTCTCTGCGAGAATTACGATGGCTGTTTACAATTAGAGGTGAGTATTTGAATTTTATTCCTTTCATGGAGAAGGAAAATGTGCTTTGTTCAATGGCGTAATGCTCGGGTTAAAGAAGATACTGTTCATTTCATGGCGGGGTGCACTGTTTTGTCTCTCGGTTTAGAGTTTTGTATCTCGGTAGACCTGTTTTGACAACAGCCAAATTGATTGACTATCCGCAGAGTTATTGAATATGCTCGCACTTCGTGAAAGTATGATCAATATCTAATTGAGCAATTTAATTTTTAGCGTTATTTGAAAATATTTGCTTTAATTTTATAAATAAATAATTATATATATATAGACATGTGGAATATAGACAGAGGAATCTTATAGCAGTGGATATTATTATCTATTATCATATATTCACCGATTTCATTACACCACTCATTATTAATTTTTCTATGTTACTCTTCTGTACAATTAACACTTTTTGTTTTTACATCAAACTCCAGCAGACTGATTTTTCCATGCTGTTCAGTGCTTGTTTACTTTGTAAATATTTTGAGAATAAAAGTACTATTATTATTACATCCCACTAATTATCTAAAAATCAAGCAACCTAGCCGTAATGGTTATCCAAACGATAGTGGAACCAGTAGGTGTTACTTTAAATACAATTTCTATCAAGCAATGTACTAGTACATATTCTGTATCACATCATACTATCTACCTATCTTACAATCTAATAACCTAGCGGTAATGCTTATCCTGTCGGTAGTGTTACCAGTAGGTATTATTTTAAAATACAGTTTTCATCAAGCAGTGTACTGGTGTATATCGTGCAACACATCACACTAATTATCTACCTATCTAACAATCAAACAACCTAGCTGCTAAGGTTATCCACGCGATAGTGTAACCTGTAGGTATTACTTTAAAATACAGGTTTTACTAATTACTGTACTGGTGCATATCCTGTAACACATCACACTAACTATCTACCTATCTAACAATCTAGCTGCAATGGTTATCCACTCGATAGTATAAGCAGTAGGTATTACTTTAAAATATAGTTTTTATCAAGCAGTGTACTGGTGTATATTCTGTAAAACTCACACTAACTATCTCCTTATCTAACAATCTCACAACTTAAAAATCAAACCATCTAGCTTAATTGTTATCGGTTAGCGTACTAGACTCCTGTGCAGAGGACCCGGATTCGCATCCAGCTGAGCTGCCCTTAGATTTTTCTTGCTAGGGGCCTCTACAACTCACTGCCCGGTGATGGACAGAACACTGTGCGGAGGGCGGCAGTGCACTGAAGGCTCAGGGTGCTAATGACCATAGAGGTTGACGCACCTTAAATTATTAAAAAAAAAAACTAGAATTTTTTTTATCTAGCGTGATCAGGCTAGCAGTGCTTGTACATTGCAAGAAATTTTCATCCTTGCTAGGTTATCGCAGAGCAACTCGAAGTTAAATCTGACTTCATGTCTCTATAGAGTTGGCATATACATTTCACACTAAATACTAGTATTAATGATCTAATTATATCAGGATTCCGCAAAGACACTAAAACTTCGATTTTGATGAATTTAGTTTGGAATTGGTTTTGGAAAAGGTAGGCTCTTTTTATCCTTGACTTGTCTGACTGCTGTATATAGTGTGGTCCATTGCATAAATCTTGGCTGAGTGTGTGTATGTGTGTGTGTGTGTGTGTGTGTGTGTGTGTGTGTGTGTGTGTGTGTGTGTGTGTGTGTGTGTGTGGTGTGTGTGTGTGGTGTGTGTGTGTGTGTGGGAAGGGGAGAGGATCAGAATATTTTTGCTAAATTTTGGAAACATATTTCAATTATACTTGATTTTAGAAGTAAAAGTTCATTTATTAATTTTCGATTATATTCAAGTACTTCAACAAGGTTTCTTTGCTACAATAAATATTATTGTGTATTTATACAGCAAACCATCTTCAGTTTGCTTCAAGATTTTATTATCTTCAACAATTCTTTTCGAATCTTCCAACGCTTCTTGAAATAGGTCGTGGGGCAAAATTTGTGATAAACGTGAAGCCAATCCATACAGCTCTATAAAAAAAAATCGTTAAGTAAAGTCTTCCAAAATGTAATGTAATAGAATAAGTTATTTGTTAACACAGCTGTTGTTTATTAAAAAAAACTTACCAACAAAATCATTTATTGTAGGCAATGAGCAATATTTAACTTCCGGTTTACATAATATTACGTCAAATCCGAGAGTTTTGAAAAGGTCACAGTTATAAGAGGCATGATCTTCTCGAGGAGAAATGTGAAATAACATTTTTGATAATTCCTATAAAAAATATAGGGTAAGAAAGGCAAGTATTTTTATTTTGTTGTGGTGGTTGGTTCCGCAGAGCTGGAAAGCATCAGAGACATTTTCCGTGGCAGCCTGCTTCATTTTGTGGTCATCGACCGGCTTTGGGCGTTCGCCCATCTTCAGGATGCGTTTACCAGTCAGTTTGATAACACAGACTTGCAGAGAGCAAATTCAGGCTACCACGGAAAATGTCTCTGATATTTTTATTTTATCTCATTATTTTCTTTTCATCTATTTGCATTTAGCAGATTGTAAAAAATGTTATATATTTTAGTCGAAACCCACTTTTGTTTTAGCGAGTGTCATAACTAAAATAGGGTGGAGTTTATCACCAGCAAATAAGATCCACTAAATAAGATAGCCTCTAACATTGCTTTTCAACAAATCCTTTACCAAAGGTTTTAATTGGTTGAAGTAAAATAAAGAAATATGGCTTTTAAAGCGCACTCACAACTTTCTCTTATTGCAAATACGAAATTTTAATTGACAAATTTTATAGTCAGTATTAATGAAAAATTTAATGAAATTCATTGGAGGTTTTTTATGGAGAAAATCGCGAAAACCGAAAAAAACTGTGCAGTAAAAACGCACTTCCGGTTTACTAATTTTCTTGAAACTCTGAATTTAAGCGATCTACTTATTTTTAATTAATTTTGTACCGGGGGTAGAATAATTGTATAATCAACTGAGAAAAACCCTCTCAAATGAGTTTACTCGGAGAAAGTTTCAAATAAAGGTTGTAGCTCTGTATATGTGTTATCATATTAATAGTTAAATAAATTCGGAAGCCTTTTTAAAGAAAAGAGCACAAAACCGAAAAATAATTTTCATTAAAAATGCAATTTCTTCCAACTTCGGAATTTCATCAACATATTTAATTCAATTAATATTTTTTTGATGACAGAATTGTATAATAAACTGAAATAGCCTTTAGAGGAAACTTAAGGCCATTAAATGAATTTTCCCGGAGAAATGTTTCAAATAAAAGTTGTAGCTCTTTGAATGCGTAGCTAATATACCATGTTAAAAAAAAAAATCATTGAAGCCACTTTTGAGAAAATCGTAAAAAAGTGGAAAAAAAAAAATTCAATAAGATGGTACTTCCAGATCTTAATGTCGAACCCCATGGTGATGCTTAAACAAAATATTAAGTTTGAACTTTTAAAGATTTTTCGTTTTTGAGCTTTGCTGTTCAATTACAGTCAGACCATTTTCTAAAAACAAGTTTTTTTGAACTCAGGGACTTCAATACATGTATTTCAGGTGAAAACTCGATATCGAAAATTTGATACCATTACAATACTTCCTGAAAAAACAATACTAATTTCCCATTACAATACTGCCTAAAGCACTTTATTCTCTAACTATTGTTACTTCTCTAACTATTATTATTGCAATACTAATAGTCAAATTTTCTAGAAAACATGTAACTAAAGTTTAGAGCTTCGATTATGTTGCAAGATGTGGATTATACTTCACATGACCGCGCCCTCTATTTTAACTCCTTAGCAAAGGGGGTTTTTAATGGCAGTTTAAATTTAAGCCAAACCCGTCCCCAGAACATCGCTGAAACCAATTTTTCCGTTAAAATGTTTCAATAAAGTGATAATTTTATACTATGCAGTGAGCATTCCCATGTTTAAAGAAAATCGTGATAGCAGTTTTCGAGAATTCTCCAAAAACTCGAAACTTATATTCTGTAAAGTAGTTCTTATGATTAAACAATAAGTGGTGGAATTATACTTAAAACTGAAGTTGTACTTAAAAAAAAAAAGGCCGATGCCAAAACCAGTCTCAGCTGTATACTCCCGACTCTTCCTACACTCACATCCTATGTGCATTTTTCAGATTAATTGTAACTGTAATTATTGAACAATTACACCTAAGAAAAAAGCGACACGCTCCAAGCAACATAGAATAGAATATATTTATTTGCCTGGACTCATGTTTTTACATACAATAGGCTCGTCAATATGTGGCTGCAATATATACAAACAAATATACTTTCGCCTTCAGCAAATATTATTAACACATTACTTGCAAAATAAACAGTGTCAGATCAGTCAGCGTTGAACTGGGCTACATTCCATTTGTTAGTTAGATACTCTTCTAGTTTGTAAAAAGTGTTTTTTAATAAAAAAGTTTTAATAATTTTTTGAAATTTTTTCTTTTTTAAATTTCTTACTGATTCTGGAATTAAATTAAACATTTTAGTGGGCATTGAGCTGGGAGGTTTATCAGATTTAAACAGTCTGTTTTTAGCAATATGTAAGTTATTTTTAGTCCTTACATTGTAGGAATGTTTATTACTCCTTAAATCTTTATTCTCAATATCTTTAATATCCATTATGTTCACTAAATGAATAAAGACGGCAACGTAAGTATGCCATGCTCTTTAAAAATAATGGTTTACAGCTGTCTGATTTTTTTCTTATTAAATATGATGCTCAAGGCCTTTTTTTGCATTTTAAAAACAGTTTTTGCATTTGTGGCTGTTCGCCATAATAGTAAACCATAGCTCAGCTTTGACTGGAAAATTCCGAAATACTCTGTTTTAAGTACCTCCAGAGATACTAAATCCCTCAGCTTTTTGAACAAGTAGATCATTTTTGCCAGCTTACCACTCAACACCTGTACATGTCCCTTCCAGGAGAGATTAGAATTAATTAATAAGCCTAAAAATTTCACAGTTGAGTTGTTTTGTTTTTGACTTAAGTGAAAAACTTTCGTTACTATTTTTTCTTTATTTAAAGATAATTTATTTTGTGTTAACCACTTTTCCAGAAACAATAGACCATTAGTGGTGCTTGTGTGGACCATTAGTGGGCATACCGCAAGGTAGTGTGGAAACTGTTAAAGAAAAACTGAATTAATTACTTGACTAGTTCTAGTAGGTGTAAGAAGAAGATTGAATATAAAATCGATACTCTCGATGTCACGGATTTCATTGTGACTGAGATGGAAGAGCGGGATTGAGCAGATTACCGTAGGTAGTCGGCCATGTTGGGGTCGTCTTACTCAGAATTACCTTTTTAGCAAATGATTTGTTGCCACAGAGAAACAGAACAAAATACCTCGAAAAACGAAAAGTCGCAGGAATCTCAAACTTAATATTCTATTAGATACCACTATCGCACCTCATACGAACGTTTCGTTCTAAATTCATTAATTTTAAATATGACTATGGTGTTTTAGTTTTACACGATTCTCTGAAAAGTGGATTTTTCTAGGAAAAATCATTTTTTAAGGATTCTGGGGAGAGCAACTATCAGTTTTACCGCTAAAAATGCCCACGGTACTAAGAGGACCTCAAAACATGTATTTCTTAACACAACTTCGAACATTTTACACTATGAAGGAAAAGGATTGTGAGTTTCGGTCTTTTTAAAAAAATAAAAAACTTAAATTCTTGCCAACGTTTCGACAAATATATTGTCTTTTTCAAGGCCTAAAACATATAAATACAATAGGTTCTTTTTTGAAAGTCAAAATCAAAAAACAAAATCAGAATGTAATAAAAATGATAAAATTATGGATTAATTTATAAAAATTTTTTTTGGTTTACTTACATAAATAATAAAAAAAACTATTAAATAATCTTCAAAACATATCAAACTTGAAAACTTATGTATAATTTTGGAAATAAAAAGTTGATTATACATAAGTTTTCAAGTTTGATAGGTTTTGAAGATTATTTAATAGTTTTTTTTTATTTTTTATGTTAGTAAACCAAAACAATTTTTTTAAAATTAATCCATAATTTTATATTTTTTATTATATTCTGATTTTTGTTTTTTGATTTTGACTTTCAAAAAAGAACCTATTGTATTTACATGTTGTAGGCCTTGGAAAAGACAATATATTTGTCGAAACGTTGGCAAGAATTTATGTTTTTTATTTTTTTAAAAAGACCGAAACTCACAATCCTTTTCCTTCATATAAGTAACGTTCGAGAAGAATTTTCCATTTTACACTATCTCAATTCTCCATATTTGCAGTAAGAGATATTAACAATCGCAAAATTTGAATGTTTTTCTTAAAATAAAATAATGAAAATTGTTCTTATTAAAAATTACCTCTGCATATTTACTATATTTAGGCATTTTCGCTAGATATGGTGTGATTTCATCCAATGCATGTTTTATGGGGAACATTATCAATGCTTCACCTCCTGGCTTGAGTAAATTAAACATATTGGTATATGCTTTTCTGTTAGAAATAATAGTTCATAAATCATTTATATTTAGAAAATGTAAAGTGCATTTAGAAATCATCAGTATATTTAGAGAATAAAAGGTTTCACGTTTATAATGTATTTAGCTGATCAATAACTTAACAAAGACAATATACTTCTAATAACGAATTCTCCTAATAATATATCCATGACTTAAAAAACTTAACCTGTCATCTTTAATCCGTTGCATCACATAGAAACA
Source organism: Triatoma infestans (assembly GCA_011037195.1). Taxonomy (NCBI): domain Eukaryota; kingdom Metazoa; phylum Arthropoda; class Insecta; order Hemiptera; family Reduviidae; genus Triatoma; species Triatoma infestans. The sequence continues at coordinate 61,251 of JAAEAF010002754.1, read as the reverse complement.
AAATATTTTAGAGAATTGCTCTTTCTTCCAAGATAGCCATAGGTTGTCATCTAAAATATCTATCTTTTTGAAAGTAACTCGTGGATGAGAGTATAGGTTTTTTGCAAATTCAATCACTTCATTTGATATATCAGCACCTATCTACAAAACAGTTAACATTAGCTCTTAAAAAACAAAAAAAAAAACAAGATTTTAAATACTGAAGTGAGAAGAAAACAAAGATATAACGTCATACTAACAATTGTTGAATCAACAGGTACAAATTCGCTAAGTACATTTACTGTGACATTTCCAGTTCCACAACCAATATCCAGAATATTTTCATTTTCATTCCAGGAGAATTTATCTTTTACATATGTCAATACCTCCTGTACGCCTTTGCATGTACTTGGGGAAAATTTATGAAGTGTTTCAGCATCATGCATCGACATCACTTACCCTTAAAAAGTAAAAATGATAATTGTTAATGACGAATAATTTGATCGATGTTTAAAATAAAATATGGGAAAAATGTTTACAATCTAAAATCTTATCTTATCTAAAATAAATAATGTGATCTGAAGCATTCGTAAGATATTGTCCACAATTACAAGTATTACAATTCTAATTGTCAACCTTTCTTCAAACTTAGGATTTTAGTTTTCATTTAGTTGTCCTTTGCATATTAAAAAAACTGGTTAGATTGTAGTAGTTGTGTTTTTAAGAATAAAGACGTATTTTTGCGCTTAATATGGTTACTGCTGAACCGAGAAGTGAAAAAATCAGCTTCGTTAAAATATTATGGTAGCAATTTTGAACTAAGAACAGTTGATTCATGTGACCTAACTTGTTCACCATATATTTATTAATAGACGTTCTACGCTGCACTTATCCGCCACCCACCTATCAGATATTAAAAGAAACGATTATAAAAAAAAATACACTGAATGGTACAAGATGTACAACACAGTTAAATATCAGGCGCATGAGCACAAACGTATGTAAATCATGGAAGGTAACAGTCAGCTGATACAAGTTACTAACCTCCATAACACCAATGCCAACATCTTTGCAATCAAATAGTCGCAGCGGGTTCTCAAAGGAACTTAGTTAAAAAGTGTGCTCACAAGATTAATGTACAGACGCACCTACGTTATTTTTACCTGTCAAATCCCAGCGTGTCATTGTTTAACATTTGCAATATATAGGATTCATTAATCTTCCTTATCTGATCCTACTTATATTCATTCTTACTTAATCAGACTCCTCTTCTACCAGTCAGTGCAAAATACTAATGGTATTCACAATTTCTGAAATTATGCAAACTCCTTATATACACACATATATACTCCCTTCTGTCCATTTTAATGTTAGCATTACCTCTGAAAAATGAATGGCTGAGTGTTAAAGGAATATTTCTCATTTGTCCAATCCATTAGATGCAACAAATATGTGCTCATCGCCGCGACCCTCTTACTCGTCAAGACAAAATAGTAGAATGAAATAAGCTATACTATTAATAACACTGCAGTTTAAAAAAGTATATCAATTGACACACAACTTAGTAACCAACTTTATCATTGACGTCAGTGTATATAGGCACGACGCTACAGCGCCATCCATTTTCACGGCTAGTGAAAAATAATAATTACTTTTTGGACCTGGTGTCAGCAATAATTTTAGTAATATTAGAATTTTAAAAATCATTTGTTTTTATTGATCGTATATTTAATAAACTTTGTGTTCAACTTTAATATATGTTCAACAGTAAACTAATTGTTAAAATAAATAAAACATATTTAGAAAGTATTTTCTGTTAAATAAAACATTTTCATGAAAAATACTTCGAGTTACTGGGTTGAGACCGCATCAGTGGCTTATTCGCTTACAAGGTTTAAAGATCCTGAAAAGGCTCATTGCAAAATGGGCGGAATCGGTTTCTAGCTATGCACTGACGCGTTCTCAACCCGGAAACTCAAGTGTTTTTAGTACTTGCGATTTATTGTTATCAGTCAGAAATAATGAAAGGGGGCAAATAGTTATTTTACTTTATTAATTAAATATGGGGCTTTAGTTTTGTTCATTATTTCTGATATTTTTAATAAGGTACAGTTTCTACAGAAAGGGTAATAATTTGCGCTTTCATAAATATAGAAAAAAGTGATTCATCTACAAAATAAATAATTTTTTTTTATCTACGGAACATAGTAAAAACAGTGAAATGTAATAATTTCTTTAGTCTTTAATTCCATTAATTTGATTTGTATTTATATATTTTTGTTACATAGTCCAAAACTATAACTCTAAAGTATAAGTGGTGATCGCACTCACTTGATTTGTGATTCTTGTATTATGGTTCTCTTATCATAGATTGGCATTTTTGGAAACAAGATGCAAAATTTTCGGCAAATTATCTATATTATAATTTTTATTTTTTATTTTTATTTAAGGAGCGTCAACATCTACGATCTTTGGCGCTCTTAAAGCTATGAAGCTGGCGGCTTCAAAGTGAATTTTGATAAATCCGATTACTTGGTTGTAGGAGGAGAGGGCCAGGATCTGAAGGTGAAATCACAGTTCGCCTTTTCAAGTACTTGGGTTCAATTATTGATAGCTCCGGTGGCTGTGAGGCCGACGTTCTAAGCAAGGCTGCGATCCTTTGCTTGAACGGAGTCCTCTGGAGCAAAGACATAACACTGGATACGAAGAAACTCATTCCGCGGGTGATAGTGGAAAGCATTCTCACGTACGGTGGGGAGACTGGACACTTACCGAACGTCTCAGACATCGGATAAATGCAATTGAAATGGACGGTCTGAGACGCACTATGAGTATCTCTCTTCGCCATAGGAGAAGGAATATAGATATCCATGCGGATATGGAAACCCAGGAGACTGTAATTGACCGACTAGAAATGCGGTCTCTACAGTGGTACGGTCATGTCCAGCGAATGGGGGAGGAAAGGTTGCCAAAGAAAAAAGAAAGTGTTTTTGTGGTCCCCTCCTGGATGAAGAAAAAGAGGGCGTCCTAGAATGACATGGAAAGGACGGATGGTTCGAGCAATGGATGTTCTCGGCCTGACGGAGGAGGACTGGGAGAACCGCCTCACATGGTCTTTTGTGGTCAAGGGTAACCACGGAAACCGCGGAAATACCTAAAAAAAAAAAGTTTTTGTTATATATAGTCAAAAACTATAACTCTAAACAGGTTATAAAGGAAAATTTAAACAAATTATTTCAGTTTTCATACAGTTTTAATTTTTTTCTGATGAACTAGTAGTTCATATGTTGATGGCCTTAATTGCCTATGTCATTTTTCTACTTGAATTAGAACAAAAACAAAATATATGAAAAATGTCCATTACTTCTATATATGACAAGCAATATAAGCAGCATGACATGATAGCAACTGTTAATTCGTTAGGTAAACTGAATGGTATATTTTTTATAGTTATAAATGCTCTGAAATAACAAATAAGCATAATTGATTATTTACATTATCTCTGGTATAAGTTAGTGTACGAGCTACAATTGTATTCATTCTTCTAGCTCGTACCCATTTCATTTGCTTATGCATTATTAAGTAAGTTAACATGGCTACATGTCGTCAGCGGTAAGCCTTCCCAGAAAAAGTGAAAGTTAATGTAAAGAAATTATTATTTTTTTTTAAGGCCCGTCAAATGGTCATTGGGGTCCGCCATGTTTATATGTTGAAATTAATTAATAATTATAATTAATAGAATGAAGAATTTCATTTTTTTTATTATACACTGCTTGTTAAAGACATCAAGATTTTACAAGTGACTTGACAATAGCAACTTATAACCTATTAAATTCATAACATATTACTAACTAAATAAATAAAAAAATACAAAATAACAAAAAAAAATTAAATAAAAATTGATTTGTATCTCTCTGTTCAAAGTTTCCAACACATATACTTATAACATAATTAAAAAAAGAAAAGATAATTGTTTATTGAAAATTAAAATAACTTTGTTACCAAATCATTTTTTAGAATTTGGTTTTTCTACAATACCTGAAATAGGATTAGTAAACTTCATAATTGGATGGTGTTATGCATCAATCGACCGAGCACCAGATTTATTTTTTAGATATTTGCACTATCTAGCGGCTAAAGGTTAAAACTTTTTACAAATAATTGTTCCTAGAAGGTATTTTACTATACGTACTTTTCCAAACAAAATTAATTTCGACAAAACGCCAACTGATTTATCGCAAAGCTTCAGCTCCTCCAAAAAAAAGTAGTTTTCCAGAAAAATTTTCCAAATAAAAACTGTCTTATGTATGTATATAGCAGTATGGAAAGGAAAATTATAATGAAAATTGTATCTTTTTTTTTTTTTTAAATCATAATTTAAATAAAAATACACAGAATTTTGCATTTATGCAAATAACTACAAAATCAGTTTTTGACTAAGCGGTCAATTTGATGTATAACACCATCCATTATTAGGTCATCAACATTTTTATGGATAAATGAAATAAAAAAATATGAAACGAAATAATGGTGATAGAAAAAAAAATATTTAACAAGGATAGAAATACTTTACAATACTATGTTCTTCTCAGTTATTAGAAATGTAATTTAATGAATTTTTAATGATTTGTCTCAATTACTCCTGCTTATGCTAAGTTAGTAAGCGTTCGAATGTCAATAGTGAAGTAGAATTTCTTCTAAGTATTAAAAGTGAGAGCTAACAAAACTAGACGGACAAATAATTACTTTTCCGTATATGTAATATCATTTTTGGTTTGCTCAATTTGAAATAAATTAACACTACAAGAAAGGATACCATATAATGTTACAAATCTTAAGTATCTACTTCAAATTATTGTAGGCCTTATTTCTGTAGAAAATTAAAATGTAAACTATTCCTCTTGCTATGAAAAAAGTTATTTTCTCTTTAAGTGACCAGAAAAACCGTACTTGGTGTTATAATATTAAAACAATTCTATATTACCAATTAAATTGATTTCAGTAGCATAAAATAAGAATACGAAGCTTGTATTATCTGCAAAAAAAAAGGGAACATGGAAAGATATAATTGTTTTATAGATAAATATTTTTTTAAAGACATCAGATACAAATAAATATAGTTACATTATGATAAATAATTTGTAAGTAATCACAATGTTGGGAATAAGTAAAAAAAAAAAAATTGACCCACTTCAAAAGATGAACTTTTTTCGAGTTTTTATTTTCCTTTATTTTTTATTTGTAAAAAGAAATTAAGAAATTAAACATAAAGAGAACTGGGGAATAAGTAACTTAAATTAATAAAAATTAGTTGATAAATTGAATTTCTTCAGGCATTTTCTCATATAATAATGATAAAAATCTCATTTTTAAGGATTTTTATAATTCAATATAGATAGTAAAAAAATTGTTAAAGAATTAGTAGAGTATGACCTTGGAGAAAATTTCAAGAAATTTTCTGTATTCCACATAATTTTTCACAGAATACAGTAGAACCAGTGCCAACTTGGAATTAGATATCTCAGTATACCTGAACGAAGTACGTGATAATAAATTCTATTCCCAGCTTTTAAGTCGCTCAAGTACTTTTCAGTAAGCGAAAGAATGTTTATCTAATTTGGAAATATTAAGAAATAATAGATTAGGCATCGACAAGGATGGCATCTTGTTCGATGGTCGTGTATTACAAATAATGATAATCAATATTTTCTGTAATATGATACTAAATGGTGACTAAATACTTTTGAAAAGAAAGAGAATTTTTATATATATATGGGACTCATTTTAGACCTATTCTCCATTCTCAAATACTGTAATTCTTAAAGTTAATAAACAATGATACTGCTATATCATTCCCGTTAATTAAATGCATTAATTAGAACTTCCACTTTATTATTGGATAAATTCATTCTAAAACTGATCACACTTAACATTTCATAATTCGTGTTAGCAAGGCTTGTAAACTTGAAGTATACCGACTTCAACTTTTTTAAACTTTAAATTATTTTTCATTCTCCAGTAATCTGTCAAACCAATAATAAACAGTTATTGAAAAGAAAAAAGAAGTGTGAAAAATTTTACATCAATAATCATTACAGAAGCTTAGGCATGAATTCACACACTGCATTTTAATTTTAGCGGGCTATTTTGTTAATTAAGTGTTTCGTTTCACTTGAAAATAAAAATTTGTCGCCAATGGGACTTTTTTTGTTATGGGGTGGAACAACGCTTGCAAACACAGAGAACTCCCTGTGAGAAATTCGGGCGTGAACACTGACTATGCTAATGATTATTAAAAATTAGAAGTATTATTAAAAAAATGAAAATACTGAAATGACTTAGGAATAACCTCTATTTTATTTGATAACTTTGTTTTGTTGGTACGCTTTGTTAAAGAATTGTAAGTGACCAGTTTTTAAAAGGTCAAACTTTCATGTCTATCACAAGTAATTATCAAATATTGATAATCAAGGAATTCTTACAATATTTGTCTATCTAAGAACTGGTGGAATTTCCATGACCACGAAACATAACTTTTAATTGTTAAAATATTGACCATATTTAATGGAATCATTTCAACAAAATGAGAAAGATATTGACATTTATTCTTTCTTTTTTTTTTTTTTTAATTATTGGCATTAGCTCTCTCGGCCATGTACACCTTTCAGTTTACTGATCTGTCTATCAGACCTACAGCTAGTATTTATTATCCACAATCTTAATCAATAATAAGCGAACTTACAGTCATTCAAATTAATTCCATAAACTAAGGGGTGGGGTGGAGTACTAGATATTCCTCACACCACATTATACATACTTAAACCAAAATTATAATTAATTTTTATCAAAATGTACGCTTCAAAGTTTATTACTTGCGAGTTTATTTTCCTCTTTATTTTTTATATTTTTATTTTGCAATCCTTAGTAAATTCAAATATAACATCCACAGTCTCTTGTATTGGTTCTATTAATATACTTTTATAATAGAAAGGGTTATCCAACTGTTTGGATTGCTTACTAAACATCTTGTTTCTCTCCTCTTCGTATCTAGGACAAATCATAAGAATATGCTCCAAGCTTTCAGACATTTGACATTGGCTACAATTCGGGGAGCTCTCTATGTTAATTTTATTTAAATATTCCTTACACAAGCCATGGTTTATCCTAAGACGACTCATGATGCGAGCTTTATTCTTTTGAACTGCCGATTTTCCATACCAGGGCTTCCTTCCAACTTTAGGGTTAATAGATTTGTAAAATAACGCTTTTCTCTTCGAGGTATATTCATTTTGCCATTCGTTAAGTAAGGACTTGATCTCGGGATACAAGTCTGTAAAAGGGACTTTCACATATAACATTTCCCCTTCTTCTACGGCTCTCTTGGCTAAACAATCCTTTTTGTTAACAGCATTATGTATATTTTAATAACCTATAACTAACCTGTAATAAACTTTCCAAATTTGTGGCTGCGGTACCTTTGTATTCAATTTTCATTGTTCTCTTTGCCTGTAATAAGATCAATTTTAAAGCTCTACGATCTTTTGCTGGTAGTTCATACCAGGGAAGTCCGTATAAAGTTTCAAATATTGCATGACCCTAGGAAATAAATAAATGAGATTAAAAGAAATGTTAAACTTAATCAAATGGTTAGTGAGATAATGAAATATCAATGGGATTAATCCTGTGTTCAATTATCTGCTTACTCTGGGAACATAATTGTTGAGTGTGTTGTGGAAGACAATAAAATATTCTTATTAATTGATCCCCAAGAAGAATTACAAGTACTGATCTTTTTCCCATCTCTTTTTAATAAATTTGCTAATCTAACAAGTTTTAAATACAAAATTAGACCACACATGTATCCGACTTTACTTTTCATCATATTTCGCATTTCTAAGAAGTATGGCTATCGATTTATCGCGTAGAGAAAAGTGGAGGTGTTCTTGATACAGAAAATTGCCTGGCATTCAGATCGAGGAAAATTATGCTCGTTACGAACGTTGAATCGGAACCAAATTTATTGCAAATTTGGAATGGTTATCTTAACCGACCATGATGTAATTCTTTATGTCAATGGATATTCTCTGTTTGGTATAGAAGGGAAAATTAGTTGCCAGTCGGTATGCATACAAAAAAGCACGAGAAATCTTTACTGAATTATAATTATTGCCTTATTTTTTTCAATAAGTTATCTCATGTTAGTCTAATATTGACAGAAAGAAGTTATACAATCAATCCTACTAAAAATCTTAAATTTGTTATTACCTATGTTATAAAAATTAACTTATTAGGGCCTCACCTCAGATTCTATTAGCTCACCAGCATAGCAACTTATAGATGCATCAGTTAAGTACAACATGAAAGCATAGGTACAAAGTAACTTCACAAAAGTGCTCTCAGTCTGAAAATGTAATAGAAATTTTAATTTACAAATATGTATAACTATAAGACTAAAACAAAAGAACTATGATCTAAAGAGGAGACTTGCTCCATGAGACGTTTTTGTTAAAAACGATTAAAATCGATAAACTTGTTGAACCACCTAAACATTTCAAGTTTCCAATTTAAAAATATCAAACAAAATTGTAAAGAAATAAGCTGTAAGAGAAAGTGATAAAAATAGAAAAAACTTTCCTTCGCCTAGTAATTCGAATAACCAAAATCTTTGTTTACATTTATATTTAACTGAAGGCTGGAACTCTTTTAAAAGCTTAAGGGACACAGATATATCATTGTAACTTGTAAATTCATTAATCACAGGTGACTAAAGACCTAATGTTCCTTGTTTTCCTCTGTTTTCTATGCATCTCAGTGCTTTTATTATTGATAAAGGCAATTAAACAAGAAATGATTTCGAAAAAGAAGCTTTAAACAAATAATGTTCTAATTTCAGTTTTTTTTCTTTTCTTCAGAAAAATGCTCTTCTTTCATAATATGATAAACCGAGCTTATTGATGAATCTTGATATAATGCTATCAATCCTGATGAAGCTTTGTCAATGAGAAATTTTTTTTTTAAATTACTGCTAAATGTATACAGGTTCCATAATTTCGAACGAGTATTGCATCCAAATTTTCTATATAGCGTTGGAACTATGCATAATTAGTTATTAATTTTTTCGCGCGGAAGTTTTAGAAGGAATAATGAAACACTGTTGAACATCAACATTCCCTGAAAGTACCTAAATTAGTAGTGTAGCTGTTTGCTCAATTTTTCTCAAATTTAAGAAACCTCTTGTTTTTATGCTTTGCTTTTTTTATATTTTCAAAAAAAGTAGAACACATATTATTTGAATTATTTTAATCGACAAATACGGTAACCTAATAAAATATAATATTCGGCAGTGAATAGATAATTTGGAATTACTGTCATATTATCAACTCCTCCATAAAAATTAGCTTTCGTGCACAAGCTTTTATTAAAAGTTTTTGAATGAAATTAATTTGTTGTTTTTATCAAACTTGCGAGTTCTTTGTTGAAATTTCCAAAGCTTACCACTAGTTATAAGTATTTTAGTAGTTGACTAGGTTCCTGGTTATCAAAAATAATCCACGTCTATTGATCAAACTAACGAATTCATTTTTCTTAGAATGGCCACTTTTTATTTTATTTTAAAGAAGAGTTTTCACATATTCCAATAGATTCATCTAAGACTGTACTTGTTTTATATAAGTTTACCAGTACTAAAATTCGGCCACCTTAACACCAATTCCCAATTTTAGCACATGTTTAGCAATGTTCTTAATCGCTCCTTAAAAAAAAAAAAAAAAAAAAAAAAATCAGCTCTGCATTTCTCAGAATTTAATTCTTGTACTTACGGCAGTTGTTGTATACAAAAAGTAACAAATACAAAGTGCAATTATAGTATTCTGGAGTCCAAGAGCCAGGGCAACCACATTCTTCAGAGCTTGATGAGTTCTATATAACAAAAAAATTATAACTTCAGGTTTCAGAAAAATAAAATTATAAATAATTATAAATAATAAGCTGTACCTCAATAATTCTTGTTGAATAGAAATTATATCCTTAAATACCGTGTGCATTTGATCAGATAATAATGATTGTGCATACTGATTCTCTATTTTATATCTAAAAATTTTTAATTCAATATGATAATATATTAAAAGAGTGATATTTGATATGGTAAAACCATAATGACTATGCATAGCACATGCTGTCCACAGTGTACCAAACAATCCACAAACACAAGTCTGTAATCTTCCCTTTTCCATAAAGATATAATTTATAATTGACGGTACATAAATAGGAAATTCATTAAAACCAACAAGATAGAATATTAATTCCATAATTTGTGGCGTTGTAAAGAAAAATATCCATATAAGGAATAAAGTATATCTACATATTTTACCAATTTTAACGGCAAATAAATAATCATTTTTAAAGATTTCTCTTTCTTCTTTATTTTTAGACATTACAGGTTCTAATGTTTTCAATAGTGTTTTTATTTCTGTCTGTCTGAAAAATAATGCATAATGGCATACATTGACTACAATAGCTGGTGGTAAATAGATCACTGTACCACCCATGCTCTCTTTAAAACCATCTCGATAAATACAGTAAATATTTAAAAATAATGCGAAATTAAGTATAGCTTGATGTAAAATCTGTAAGATTACTTGAAACACGTTTCCTTCTGAAAAATAATACCATAATCCACCTACTTTATAGATAAAACGTAATTCACCTAGTGGGTCCATGTTCACTGACATTTAAGAAAAAACTTTGCCCAAAGGAATGAATACTAAACCAAAATAATTTATAAAGATAACTGTTATTAAATGTGGTGAAAATATTAAATTTTTTATGATTTAATTAACAGTGGGAGAAAGTATAATTATAACAAAGAGTAGTAGTTTCATAATTATTCAATTACTGGCAATTATAATGTAACCACATTGTAACTTCAACTTCAAGTTTTCTCATATTTTATATATAGACTTCTTAGCAAAAATAAACAAGTTCTGGTATATAAATAGGGCATATACAAAATTGAAAATGTTTGAAAAAAATAATTTTCAAAGAAACAAAATCATCTTAGCGGATTTCTTTTCATCATAAATAGTACATTACAAAATTTGCTACAAATATACCTCGTCAAACCATAGATTAACACAATTGTGGCAAATTCATTTATAATTTTATAAATTCAATTAATTTTCCCCCAAAAAAGTGGAATAGTTTTAAATATCTTCCGCACCAGAAGTATTTCCAGATGATGGGCGAATGCCCGAAACTGTACGATATCCACAAAATGAAGCCAGATTATCACTAAAAATATCTATCTCTGATGCTTTCCAGCACTTCAATCTTCCGCATTTTCGGCTGTAAATAATAATATAGCAGCTAGCAATATTTACAATTTCAATATTACACACGATCAAAGATTATTAAACGGTATCTAATAATTAAAACAATATCCTATTTCGCCAATTCAGAAAATACCTTTTGCTTATTATTATTATTATTATTATTCAAAAGAGGGAAGGACTAAACCCTATGCTATCCGAAGCCTCTATGGCTATTCCAAAAGAATAACAATCGGATCTGGACAAAATTCCGGGCCCGGGTTTTACCCACCGAAGTTTCACCACAGTCCAAACAAATCGGACCATAACCTAAAAGGACACAGCCTAATCTTTTCCACCGACATCCTGCTCCGGCCAAAGGTCCTGAACCTTAATTTCCTCATAGTCCAAACAATCCGTCTTAAGATGTATAGATGTTGCTCCTCCGTCTCACAAAACCTACAAAAGCGGTCCTGAGCTGCATTGTGTAGAGATGTCTCGCCTTAATCCGCAATGCTCAGTGAGGAAACCTACCAGATACCTGAGTGAGGTCCGTGAAAGACACAACACCCCCTCACTGAAAGCCCCGTCTGAACCCCTAATCAGCGTCTTAGACTGCTGACAACCCACTGAGCTCATCCATAGGGATGAATGCTGTGAAGCTGTCACCAACAGCAGGCTAGAGGCCAATGAAAGGGAGAGAGGCGCCTAATTTGGCAAACGTATCCAACTCCTGATTTCCAAAGATTCCTACATGACCTGGTGTCCAGACTAGAAGTACATACTTCAAAGAGAAAAGCTCTTCCAGTCTTTTAGAACCTTCTAATACCATCCTGGAATTGAAGACACATGAATTCAGCGCCTTCAACGCAACCTGAAGCCTTTTGCCCTAAGTTTTGAACTTTAATAACTCTAATATTTTCTTTAAATTTCATATCTTATATTACAAAACTGAAGGCCAAACACTTTTGTTTGATACATTTTTCTGGGAAAAACTGATCTTAGAGAAGTTCTGTGGGTCGAATAGGGCATATGTCATTTCAATCAACTGTGTAATGTTAGGGAGAATTAAAGAGTTGCCAAAATTCTGAGTGTCTGCAAACGTCTCCAACAGTTTTCATAAAACTTTATACCATCTAATATCAAGACTAATTACATAAATAAGTGTGTGGTATTTGTTACAAAATACATTGCTAAGTCTTTAATAATTATATGTAAGTTACTTTAATACAACTTAATAATGTAATAAGATCTAGTTAGGTTGATTAATACTCATTGTGGAACTTTCAATCAACATGGACCAATAATATTTTTAGAATTTGCTTTCGAGAAAATTGCTTTTAGGGAGTTTTGTTTTCCTCAAAAGTATCAGTTCATTATAATATAAGTCCTGGTAATAGAATAGTATTAAAGGTAACTAGATGTTTAGTAAAAATTTTACTTTAAGGAAATCTGTCAGCTATATAACTGTAAAATTCCTGAAAAAAAAGAGACAGATTTATTATGTACAAAATTTTTATAGGACAACTTCGTTTAATTTTGATTTGAAACAAAGTAAATTTTAAAATAGACAGTTTCCCTTGGATCAGGTAAATGTTTTAAAATTAAACTTGTAAAATTATAAATGAAACTGTTTATTAACATTAATTCTAATAATTTTCTTTATCACTTAACAATTAAACGAATTGCATCATACTGAACTTTATAAACTTGCAATAATTTATATAAAAAAAAGAAGAAAAGTTTGCTACCACTTTGTTCATGAAATAATTATAACAGCGACTCTGTATTTAATCATTATATTGCAATCATTAAGTTATTACGCCATTAGAACTATTTCTTGGTTCTAAAAAAAAAATACAAACAAGATATTGCATTAAATATGTGGTTGTGTCATTAGATGTTAGATGTTTAGAGGGAGTGGGGTCTACTCTGATGTGCCATCAAATCCACAAAGTAAAAGGCTATCTGGGTGTGTATGTGGCGAGCAAGGGTTTGCGTATGGATAGCTAAATCCTAAGTAGTTGCATAAGTCAACCACTTCTGCAAGCTCTATATAGAACTGTTAGATGTTAGGGATGTTAGTTAGTAAGAGACTGAGATTCCTGCATGGACCCTAAATTCCATAAATAAATGGCTAGTACAGTTATTCCTAAGGAGATTAGGTTATTTAATTATATAAATTTAAATATTAATTGGGGTATTAAAAATACATATAAATGATCTTAAAAACGTACAAAACTATATAAAAATGATCATCTTTAAAAATATTTTTATAAATATTTTATAAATCTTTTAATTATAATTTTAATGTATCTTACTTTTAGTTTTCTAATCGCCTTGCGTTAGAATAAATTTCTCTTATTGAATCAAGTACAACTTCTCGTTTATCTTCAGCTTGATTTCTTGTACGTGAAACAGGGTTTTATATAATCCTGGTTTGGTTTTCAATAGATAGAGGATTTATAGGAATTAGAATGGACAGGTCCTGGTTTTTGTTCAGATCCCAAAACATGATTTACGAATATGATTTTTCGAATCATTCGAATCATCGGTAAGCGTTGTTAAATACTTGTTAATGTTGATAGCTAAATTTATATTAAATATTGTACTATCTACAAAGGATTTATAATATAAATAAATACAGATTCGAGTTTATAAAATTAGATCAGGATCTCAGTCAATGATTATTCTACCAATTGAAAATAATTTATTCTTTAAGTATTCTTCAATACGGGGGAGGGGGAAATAAATGTAGAGGAAAAACTTGCCCAGTTGATTAGTACTGTATCAATAGTTATAACCTTGCTTATTGTTTAAGAGTGAGTTAAAATAAAATATTACACTTTTTTTTTTTTACCTACGCCAATTTTTATTGGCATTGAGCCATTTTTGTTGGCGAGCAGTCAATAGAGAACAGTCATTTGGGTTATACCTGGTTACGCGTTAATTCCCAAATCATGGCGAACACATTGCAGGACAGTACATCTTAGGTGCTCGCTCGTCATGTCTTCCCCAGACTACATACAGGGCATGTGGGTCTGAATGGTGCTGTAAGCTGTCGTGGTCTGTTAGCAATCGAAAACCAGCCACGTTAAAAGGTCGATTCACACAGACTCGTGCCGTGACCGGCCCTTGATTCCATCGGTCTCGATTTTATATTACACTCGACAGAGTTTAATCCGACGTTTAACAGTGCATTTGTGACGCTAACAATATGGCGATATTTTCGGAAGATGAACGCTTGATGATTGATCTGATTTTGGATGAAGAAGAGGAAGAACAAATCAAAACAAACGGATGTGGGTCCATCAGGCATGGATAAATTGAACAAAAGAAGGGGAATTTGTTACTTTATACAAGGAATTGATGGACGATGGAACAAAGTTTAATGAATACTTCAGAATGTCAGAAAATTCGTTCAACTTACTTTCGAGAAAATTGGAAGCTATATTGAAAAAGCATTTGATTTCAGGAGTGCGGGTCACACACTACGAAATTTACATTTGCAAGGAGGGAACGGCAATGACAGATGCATTTCGTGTAAGGGAAATATTCACCGAATACTTCAATTCTGATGCTGGGTCTTTAACTTGCTAATGAAATGCCTAGATATAAGAAAATGTAAGTTTAAAGTATACTGTGTGAAACAGATGAATAACCTTAAAATAGAGTTATAATCTTGGTTATAAGATGTTGCTATTCATAATGTAATACAAAATATCACAAATAAACACGAATTTCTTACCATTTCTTCCTATTTCTACTCCAATTTTATTCCAGATGGAATTCTTGAAGTCTGTGTCCATGTATTTTGGGTGAGACAGATCATACAACACGGGATACTGGCGCACTAACTCAATTGGCCTTTCGTCATTTATGTCTCTGATATAAATGAACAGACTTGAAAAAAAAGGAGGAAAAAAATCAAATTTCACTGCCGTGAAAAAATAAAAATATCGTATGCAAGAATCTGAAAATCATGGCACAGTGACGGCGACAACGCTGTTTGCACCGGCACGTTCAAGCGCCGGACAAGTGGGGGAACAAGACCATTCAAAATCCAAGAAGAATATTTTTAATCTCTCCGATGGTTTTTCATGAAAATGGCTGCGGAAGTCAATAACAACAAAAGATATACATATCAATAATTAAAAAAAAAAAAACTATTTTGAAACCTGAAATTAAAATATTCGATTGCTGTTCTGTGAAGTGAAAAAAATCTGTGTGAAATATTCACCTGACTTTCTCTTAGCCCCATAACCCCATGGGATAAAATTTTCGGTATAATATTACAAATAAATTACTGATAATTTTATACATATATCAGTTACTGTTTTAATTTTTAAGAAATTCGTTTTCGAGAAAATTCTGAAAAACTCAGAAACCTATAAGAAGTCATTCCGATCGGTTAATCCTTGTTTTCATCAAACAAGGAATGTTATGAATGAATTAATAAAGTATTTCAAGCGTGTCAAATTTTTGAAATTGAATTTTTAAAGGAAATGCATTTTTTGAGGTCCCTGAATATGAAAACAATTTTTTTTTAGTGAATGGTCTGTATATGTGTGTTTGTGTGGAAACAGAGTGCTTGAAAAGTTAAGTTTGCTGTTTTCCAGTATGCAAAAAATAGAAGTGCCAGCCATGATAAAATATTTTTTTTATCAAAAGTTTATCTCCTACAGAGATAAAGGCGAAGTTGGACGCAACATTGGGAGAGTCTGCTCCTTCATTTACAACTGCCAAAATGTGGTTAGGAAACTTCAAACGTGATTGTACGAGCACTCAAGATGCTGAGCATTCTGGAAGACCAAAATGGATTACAACCAAAATCATCCAAAAAATCCACAATGCCATTATAAATGATCGCCGGTTAAAATTGACAGAGGTACCTGAGATTGCTGGCATATCGAAAGAAAGGGTGCATCCTCATAACCTAGCTGAAATCTTGGAGATGTGAAAATCGTTAGCAAAGTGGGTGTCGCGACACCCGATCAAAAAATGCAATGCGTGATGGTATCGGAGCAATGTTTGTCCCATTTACAGTCCAATCCTTCAGACATTTTGCGGCGGTTTGTTACTATGGACGAAAACTGGATCCACCATTATACGCATGAGAGCAAACAGCAATTGAAGTAATGGATGGACACAGGTAAGGGAGAACCAACAACGAAAAAGACGAAAAGCAGCCTATTTTCAGGGAAGGTCATGGCCACAGTTTTTTGGGACGCTAAAGGAATCTTTTTGGTAGATTGTCTAGAAAAGGGCAGAACGATTAACGCTGAATATTATTGTAATCTTTTGGGCCAGTTGATGCAAACAATTAAGTAAAAAAGGCCAAGGTCTGGCGAAGAAGAAAGTCTGTTTCATCAGAATAACGTTCCTAGCCACAAAACTCAAATTGCGATGGCTAAAATTTATGAACTGAAGTTTGAAGTCAAGTCGAATGCACCTATTCACCAGACATGGCCCCTTTGTAATTCAGCCTCTTAGCAAACCTGAAAAAATTCCAATCAGAAAAGAGTTATGAATCCAACTCTAAAGTTACCTCAGCGGCAAACATTTATTTTGCAGACTTGAACGAAAGCGCCTACGAAGAGATTTTATAGAGAAATAAAATGAACTTATGTCACTATTTTTCTTTATTCTTTATTTAGTCGGAAAGTTTCATCTCGTTCTCGTATAATGTTTGGTTTTAGCACTATATAATTTTCAAGTACTATAGAAGCATTGCTGCAATTCCAAATTTGATGTAAATCGTTAGCCGTAAGGGCAACTTACTTTCTGCAAGCCAACTCCAATGATTTCTTTAAACTTGTAGTATTGACTGCACAGATATAAACATTATTTTTATTCATAAAATTGTTTTTGAAGGGATTTCAGTGGAATATATGAGTTACATTTCTAACGATAAATTTGAGTTTGTGTAATGTATTTTTTTGGCACTATAATTTAGATTACAGGATAAAAACAGACAATTTCTAATCGCCATCTGGGCAGCCATTATGTATCCGATCTTACTTTTTTTTTCAAAAATTTCCAAATTTATAGGAAATTTTGTAATAACTACACTCAGAGAAAATCGTGTGAAAGTTTCACACGAGATATTTAAGAGTGTCAATGATGCAGCCAAGGAGTGCACCATGATTCTTTCATTGATCGATATAAAAGAGTGTATGGCAGGAGAGGATGTAAGCTTAAACAGAGTTTCCGGATGAGTAGGAATGACGCATGTTGCATGCATACAACTTATACAACTTCTTTGGATGTTACTTTTAGAAGTCACGCAAAGAAGACATAAAGGAATAATCGGAAACAATTTGGACTTTGAAGAGAAAATTGCGGAGATAGGAATAAGGATAAGATATTATATGCTAGAAAGGAAGTTTTTTATTTAATTGAAAAGCTTTTTATTTGCTAAAGAAGAAGAGATGATGTCAATTATTCTGAAAATAGCTGATTGTAGAATGGAAGGTAGAGAAAAACAAACTTAAGAAAGAATAATATTATTTGAGTTTCTTGAATGGTATTATTCTCTTGAGAACTTAGCGTTCAAAGATTTTTGAGAAAATTGGAACCAAGCATATAGACCTAAGGTTTAGAAAATAAAATACATTTAATACTGGGAAAAATTCTTGTTTTCTTTTCAGGTTGGTGCAATTGGGTATACAAGAAACACAAGGATTTTTTCTTTCCTTAATGAGGTTTTTCTTTTTTAATTTACTGAACTAATTCTCATATTTGTCTATTTTATTCAGCACTGCTACGTTTCTTTTTTGCGTAGAATTCCCTGAAGAAGGCGAACAAAACGGTCAGTAAATTAAAAAAGAAATAAAGGTAAGAATAAAAAATGCTTCTGTTTTCATTTTTACGCCATTACATCAGTCCTAAAAGCTAACAGAAATTATTCTAAGAATTAATCCCAACGGTCAACAAATAAATATAACACTTCATAAAATACTCGTATATTTGTTTGGATGAAAACTTATATAAAAAATAAGACTGGTTGGTTGTTCCTTAAAAATTGGTGGTTTAAACGACTCTCTTTCACTGCTGTAAATACAATTATATATATAAAATGACAAACTTTCTTGAAACTTAAAGATTTACTCATTTGTTTTAAATAAAAAAGAGGTGGTGGAGTGAAAGTACCTGTCCAGCCCACGGATTGATTATAATGCTGCTTATCATTCACAAAATTTTAATAGAAAACCTCAATAATTATTTAATGCTCACTGTTGACATGATTATCCTATGCTCGTTTATTTCAAGAGGTTAGTTTAAAAATAATGATTTCCTCTTTTTAATAAACCAATTTAGCAGGAAACAGAAACATTTCAATATTTTATCATTTTAGGTGGAGAAAACTATAAACTAATTTCATTTTTAAACAAATAAATGCTGTTTTATCATTCACAAAATAGAAAACCTCAATAATTATTTAATGCTCACTGTTGACATGATTATCCTATGCTCGTTTATTTCAAGAGGTGCAGCAATAACAATAATTTAGAATAATAACTGTAATTTTTTTCCAATTGAAAGGGTGCTCTAATTTTCTTGAAAACCTCTATTAATATTTCATATTGTCATGTATGTCATTGTTTAAGAGATGCATACATATATGTCTCATTTGTCTGCATACTTTCAGTCAGTGGTTATCATAGTGTCCTGTCTCAAGTAATGGATCTATTAAAATTAGATTCGGAACCATTGAAATGGTTACATGCTACATTGAATATTGGAGGTTTTTGGTTGAATTTTTCCGACAGAAATAAGAAAAGAATGTTCGGCCATATTATACAAAATATTGTGTTATACTTCTTTTTATCATACGACTTGATACTAATTTATGTGGATGGTGTAGCAAATATAGATATTGATAAATTTATTTATCTGCCACCATTCATTATTAATAGTATTCTTCATGCAACATTGTTTTTTAAGCAAAATTCAATAAAACATTTGTTAAAAAAACTGAATGAAATAATGGAATCCAATGAGGAAGATCGAAAGAAATTTATAAAACGCTATAAATTTGTAAAGAAACTAATTAAAACCTATGTTACTATACAGATTACAGTCTGGAGTTGTGTATTTATTGTTCCACTACTTCAGTCGATTGCGTCCTTGTTTTATTCTGAAGATTTCAAAATAATGTTATTGTCACCACTACAAAGAATTATGGGTTTTTCACCTGGACCTTTACAAGATTGGGTACTGCTAATATGTACCATACTCTGGACTTTCAATTTAATGTGTACTTTTTTCAGCACTTTCGCTTCTGTTGACTTGATACTCATATTTTGTTATCTAGAAATTAAACTTTTTCATTATCAAATTGAAACTTATTATACTGCATCATTAAGAAAGGATATTGACTATACTTACCGTACACTCATAAGAAGACAAGTGGAAATTTCAACGTGAGTATCTAATTATAATTTCCTGCATATTATTTACTTAATATATATTATTGCAATTTATGACTATGTATTTCTTCAGCCAATAACTTAAAAAGATTGTGCGATTCTACTTTCTCTTGCTGTAAGTTGTACATGTAAATAAATATGTGAATTTACAAGAAACAGAGATAAATGTTTTGCATGCCGCTAAGATAAGGGAAATATTTTTTTTAGCGAATTATCTTTCAATTTTTTGTACGTGTCAAAGGAAGCTGAATCCGTCTCAGATCGCATATCTAAGCCCGCAAACTGTGCCGGATTAAACCTAGTAGAGGCTCCTCTAGGCAGCCGAAATTTCGCACATATTTGCTAATAAGTTTTTAATTCCATCAGTTTGGTATAAAGTTATTCATAATCTATAAATGATATAAAGTTATTAATACAGTTTACAAAATTGTATTTGACAAATTATTTTATTAAATGTTTCACTTCAGTTTTATATCAATAGGAGCATCTAAATTTAATAAAATTATTCTAACAGAGACATATCACTTTTTTTTTTACTTTTTCTCGAGAATAATTTGATTAAAACAGTACTGTAATACTGGATTAAAAGGGATTAGAAGGATACTGTGGGAGCTGGAAGGTAACGCTTCCCTCCAAAAAGGACGTTTTATTAAGTTAACTTTTCAGTATCTCCTATTGTATAACATTAAATGCAACTAAACATTTTGTAAAAATTATCAGTTTGAAGAAGACTTGTCAATTTAACGATGTAAAATTACGTTAAGAGAAAGTAGTATGAGTGTTTCACGCTAGATTTTTGTTTGTTTGTTATATATTTCAATTAACATTTCTTGGTTTATAGGTTATTTGAAGCACTTAAAGATGCAATTGGTTTATATCTTGGACTACAAAATACCTTTATAGCCATAACGATTTGCAGTTCATTGTACGCTGCAACTACTGTTAGTAAAATGCTTTAAATTTGTTAGTTGTTATTGTTGTCCGTTGATGCATACATAAATAAATTGAAAGTACGTTTGAGATTAGTACATTTCTTTATATTTTGTTATTTAAAGATGTAGTGAATGTTTTAGGGGTGGGAGTATGTTTTCCTCTAAAGTGCTATTTTAGTTTAATAGAATTCTGTCATCTAAATAATATTAATTACATTAAAAAAATGGACACATTTTCGAGTTGAAGAAGATCGGTTGACTGGAAGTGCATTTGAACTGAGTTTTTTTTTTTTAGAGGTTTCTGCGATTTTCTCCATAAAATCACCGATGGATTACATTAAATTTGGTATACTAACTATGAATACAGAGACCTAACTTTTATTCAAGGCTCTAAAGATTTTTTAAACTATACACATAAATATCGTATCACTTTCATTGGAAACATTTCGCCGAAAATTCATTTTTCGGGGGTTCTGGGGGAAGAGTAGCGTCATGCTTTCCTCTAATGTACCACTTCAGTATAATATATGGTTTTACCACCTACTTAATGCATATTAATACCTATTAGCAGCATTGTTAGTTTTCCAAATTGAAGTAAAGCGGTTCATTAGAAATGCGTTTTACAGGAGAAGTTTTTCTATATTAATTAGAGTCTTGAGATAGGCCTTGATAAAGATAATATATTTGTCGAAACGTTGGCAAAAATATAAGTTTTTTATTTAATTTTCAAAGACCGAATCTCACCATCCTCATCTATTATTTAAGAAGGGTAAAAAAGAATCTTCCATTAATTAGAGTAAGAGAAAGCCATGTGAGTGTTTCACACCCAATTTTTTTTTATGCAAAATTTAAGGTAGAAAACGTACATATTCCTATATAAAAAAAGAAAAGAATTTACAAATTATATTTTAAAAAAATTTAACTTGCTAATTAAATTTTAAAAACAGTAAAATTTGAAATCTTGCAAAATTTGAATAACTTTTGCCGTGAAGAACAGCCAATAAGGTTTTACCTAAATCGCTATACCGTATGATAGGTGTTGTGGTTGAGTCAGATGACCTGGAAAGCATGAGAGATTTTTTCCGTGCCTGCTTCTTTTTGTGGCCTTCGACCGGTATCGGACCACAAAAAGAGACCAGGATGCTTTGGCAAAACAGTGCGACATCATAGACCCGCTCAGAGCAAAATCGGTCTGCAAAACTATCTTTGGAAGCGCCCTGCCAAGACACAACTAGGCCAAGAGGAGGCTGCCAATACCTGAGCTAGGACACATATTGTGTCTTCCACTTTTAAAAGCCGAAGTATTCATTTTTCCTTTTAAAAATGGAAACATTAAACAACTGGGATATGTAACCCAAATGGAGGAAATTTACATTGATAACCTCAATCATCCACACAATCCTACTACTTCCAATTGCTGTTCCCTGAGTAAAGGAGCAATATTCAATCACGCAAGACCACCCTGTCAGTTGTTGACCATTGTGGAACACCCAATAATAAAAATGATTAAAAATTTTTGTTTGATGTTTCCATCTTTAAAAATAATATTGCATACAATGCCTTTTAAAAGTGGAAGACACAACAGGTGTCCTTGCTCAGGTATTGGCAGCCTTCTCTTGGTCTAGTTGAGTCTTGGCAGGGCGCTTTCAAAGACAGTGTATGGACTGATTTTGCTCTATGTGGTTCTGTGTGTTTTAGCAAAGTATCCTGATGATGGGCCAACGCCCGAAAACAGTCGATGACCACAAAAAGAAGCCGGCTATCCACGGAAAGTATCTCTGACGATATCGATAGTTTCACATAGTGCTTTTTACAAAAAACGGTTAATTTAATTGGTTGATTTAGTGGATTATTAAATATAATAATAATAATCATAAAGTGGGTATTGTGGTGTATAAATCTCTTGCCATATACGGCTACTTCCAAATTTACATGCCTATATCTCACTTCATGAAAATTGGTACAATAAATGCACTCTTAGCCGTCACTTAAACAAGTCAATGATTAAAAGAATCTTTGGCAGAAAGAAATGGAAAAATATAATATCATTAAGTAGCGACCTCTTCCCAATTCTTGATATCTGGTACTAGCAATAGTCTTCAACAACCAACTACAGTTAAAAATGCATTCAATATTTATGGCTTCCAGAATATTGAAAGCCGATAATCTAAAGTATATTATATATTTGATAAATACTTTTACTTTATTTTGGTAATGAATGGATATGAGCATGTAAATCAATAATCAAATATGTCACTATTATTAATTTTTTCACCCAGATTTCAGTGTTGTCTTAAGGTTTACTGTTATATGATTTTCTGTTTTCATTTTAGGTGGAAAGTTTATATGTGATCTTGCTATTTATTTACGGCACATTATTGTTCATATTCAATTCGTTTTTATGTTGTTACATATCAGATCTTATGGAAACAGAGGTAAATTTTTATTTCAATTTTAATTTTTTACGATCTTTAGTTTTTAATTATTAATACTTACATTTAAATCAAAAATTGTGTTGGTGACGCAAGTGCCATCTTTTAACTCACGATTTCTTAAATATTCTCTTTATTACGTTTATTTTCTAATTTCATTTTTAAATTCATCAACTACTTTTTGGCCAAATGAACAAATTTGCATGAAAAATATATATTGTTAATAACCGGGTATAACATATGTACATCATAATCCTAAATTAACAATGTCCTTATGTTAAGGGTAGCAACATCTGCAATTCAATTTATGAACTACCCTGGTATGAAATGCGACCACAGGAGCGAAAAACTTTCCAAATGTTTATATTAAAGGCATCTCAATCAATGAAAATGAATTACAAGGGTGTTTTTCCTACAAATTTGGATACATTTTCTCAGGTAAAAATTTTGGTGTTTTCCTTATCACAAAAAATGTGTGAAAGTTATGATTATACGATTCTTAAAATGTTCGTATGTCGCTTAAGAATCACGAGTAATCGCGTTTCTACAAAGATGTGGTTGAAAAACGCAAAGTAGCAACAGAATGTTTTTAGGACAGCAGGTTTTATTTATTTATTTTTTTATTATTATTGTCTGTGGGGTGGGACCAAGCCCCATGCTATCCAAAGCCCTTCCGGGCCCATATAGCTACCCCAAATTTCGGAGCCTTCTCAGTGTATGGCCGCCCCCGGACAGTGTTCTCTCGATACAGACTACACTGTCCAACACCGGACAGTAAGCTGTAAGAGGCTCCTAGGAAGAAAAAATATAAGGGAAGCAGCTGGACTCGAACCTGGGACCTCCGCGTTGCTAGTCGAGCGCGCTACCACTGAGCTAATCCCTTTCGTGTTGTGGATATGCGACGCTAATGAAAGATGTTGGTAGGGATGTCTGCCATGTTAGACCATGTATAACTCATAATTAGCCTTACCCATTTAATTTTTTTTTAAATAAGATCTGCTATGCACAATTTTAAGAGAAAAATCTCATGGAGTTATTAATGAGTGTTTGACTTACACAATTTCGTTAATTTTGTAAACTATTTGGAAAAGTTAACATGCGAACAGAACATCTATTGCTTATAACTTAGGTTATCCTATTGTATACTTAGTACAAGCGATGCATGCATTCGAAGTTTTCGCGATAAATTTGTCAAGACATCATTCAGAGCTGTATTTGGTAGTATCCTTAAATATAACTTTTCTCTTCCTAAGCGCCTTTACAGCTCACTCACTGCCCGAAAACGGGCTTGGCTTCGGTCAATGATGTCTGCAAGTAAAGAACACGGCTCATAGGCCGGCAGTCATCTTTGGGCAGTGTTGTATGTAGTTAGAGAACATTGATTCTTACCTGAGTTTTGACAAAATATTCTGAGGATCCGCCATTTATCATATAAATTAACATAAAACATTGTAGTCACAGAAATCAGTTAGTATTTCCTAACTGATTTGTTATTTTTCAGAATATTTTGAAGAAAATTATGTATATTATAGTAATTAATTCTGTATTTTTTTGGTTAAATGTTTCAGATCATGCAAGCATCTTATTCTTATTTTATGTTATTGCAGCAATTTAGTTAAATATTTTTGTTATCATATAGTTTGATGAATTTAAAATAATAGTGCGTAAACATTTCAAATTCTGTGCATTTTTTTTTTTTAAGCACTTTATTGTAAGTGGTAGCCAATGGGAAAGATCATTCATAATCTGCTGAAAACGTTCTTCTCGTAACAGGTTTCTACCGTCTGAGACTACAGTACTATCACGTTATCTATTTTAATCGATCATATTCTATTCAAAACAATGCACCAACTTTTGTTGCACCGTAATATATTTTTTAATGCATTTTGTCATTTTGGAACATAGTTAATAGGTGCAAAATAGATATAGTTAGAAATAAGTGGAAAATATAAAACAGATAATCTAGTAGGAAACTGTTATCCTACAAAAAAAAAAATGGAAATTACTTTTATTTTAAGATCTTTTTGTTTTTGCACTATAGTTTTATTTTAAACTAAATATACGATATGATTGGACAGATCTGCTACATTATTTAAACTTTGCAATTGATTATAGAATACGAAAGAAAATCACCCTCAAAAAGTGTCGTCGAGAAAAGTAAATCCCGCAAAAAATCTCATCTCTATCTGACATAAAGTAATACATTCTAAATTTGTTACTTGCAAAAATAGAAGTTCAAAGGCATAATTTTCTTATTGAAATAAACGAATTATTATCATTTTTTTCATATATGTCATATTCAATCCCTTTAGACGGTACGCGAGGAAGGGATTAGGAACATGTATTGATGTATGAATGCTAATGGCTCTTCTTTTATTTACCATTTCTAAAATAACAGCCTGAAAAAATCTTGCCTTGGCAGTCTATAATGGAATAGTAACAAATAGAAATAGCCATTTAAGCTGAAACATGTTGCTTAAAATCTGTGCACACAACAGACGAAAAGTAAATTTTATTAGAAGGTAAATTGTATCAGAAGTGCAATCTATGTTACGTCAGAGAGCTATGCAGCACACTTTTCACTATTATCGTTAGGGTGCTTCCTTTGGATCTTGTTTTGTCGTGCTGGAATATAAACTAAGAAAGGGCTCGCCGGATTCCTTTGATAATCTGGTGATATGAAGAGCTACAGAGTGAATCGACCAGTGTAAGTATGGCAAGAGGATCGAATGAATCTTATCGGCTTAGAATGACACATAAATTCTTCCCAGGTTTTTAGCAAAGGCTAAGGGCGAAATGCATTGAAAAGTCATGTAGCAATTACACAGTTTATGAATAAACATAAGACCCTTCAAATATAGTTCAACTTGCTCGGTGAAGCATTTCTTCCTGACTGTCCCATCTTAGATGCACTAAGAGTGAACTCGACTACAGTTCAGTTCAGATGAAGAGGTATTTAATGGCGAGGCAATTCGATACAAACCTTAAAAACAAAGTGATTTTTTTGAATTTGGAGGGATTCATTCCTCAGAATGAATGGAATAAGGAAATCGGGTTAACCCGCTTTCCAAAGGTAACCCATTATAAATTTAGATAATAAATTTCAGTATGCAACTAATGAAAATGTTTTAAATAAACTAATCATTAATCAAATTTAACTTTATTTCAATTTTCTCTGAAATAAGAGAAAGTATTAATTTTCGTCAAATTTTTGACGTTTGAGATTTCATCGAAACATGTTTTGAGGCCTCTAAGTGCGATAGTGTTTTTTTTTTTAATTGAAAGTGACAATGGCAACAAGTTCTTACTATAGTTCGTTTAGGAGACTATGACATCAAAGAAATCGATAAGAAGTTTATTGAATGGATTGTTATTTTGCAAGCATACCACTTTTTATAAACAGATCATTTCAGTTGACATTTTTTTTTGCGGGAACATCTTTGTACGGAGGATCTGGAGACGATTTTCCTCAATAGAAAGTAACATTTCTGAAATTGTATGTTCCAACTATATATAATATTAAACCAATTAAATGTATCAAATAACACCAAGTTTGAAGATAATTGGTAAGTGTTTGAAGAAATTTGGTGAGGATCGGTCAAGAAAGAAGCATTCAATTATGCCAACGTTTTGACAGAGTTTCCTGTCTTTATTAAGAGGCTTTAATATATAGATAGTTGTGAAGAAAGAATTTTTAAACATACATTATCATCAAACTGAGATGATTTAAGGCAAGAAAATAGTAACTTTTAATTTTCTTTTTTTATGTTTCTGCGATGTAACAAATGTGTATGTTTAAAAATTCACTCTGACATCTTCACTATTATCTATATATTAAAGCCCTGATAAAGACAGGAAACTCTGACCAATGTTGGCATAACTGACTGTTTCTTTCTTGACCGATCCTCACCAAATTTCTTCATAAAAAAATTCATCAACAGTCAACAAATACTTTTATGAAATAAAGAAAGTTTTTGAAGTTTGCTTGTGTTTCACATACTTATAAAGTTGACTGGTTTAATAGGCTCTGGTATACAATTAATGCCTATAGTTCTACTAGTAAAGGCCTCCTCAAATATGTGCCACTTTTGGATAATAATATATTGATATATCTACAACATACCAAAATTTTTACTTAAACTTAAAAAAAGTCAGAAAGCGTTGTAGCATACGAATATAAAACATTTTAATTTTAATAATGTAATATTCCGTCAATGGGATGGATATTATATCTATGGTTCTTCCAAAATACTTTTTATCCGGTGTGGATTTGCATATATCAGTGCCTTTGCCTTTTTGTTTGTCTTTTCTCCAAAACGTTTTGCCGGGTACATTTTTTATGTCCTAACGAAATATTAAAATTTAACATAAACATAAACACACGAAACAATTTCTTAAAAACCTCATTATTCATTCTCTGGGTTCCTCAAAACATTTTCCAGTTATAATTCAATTTCGAATATTTGAATGAACATTATACTTTCTCTTAAAGCAGAGAGAAAGTAAATAAATTTAAAAAACTTTTGGGAAAAGAATGGCAATTTACATTCAAAAATAGGTAGTAACAATATATTTTTTTTTAAATTTTAAGAATTTATTTACAAATATTTTCTTTGAAGGTTACATTATTATTTACAATAAAATATTGAAGGGAGATTGTAAACAGAGATATTTACAGAAATATTAGAAAAAATAAAATAAAATTACTTTGGCAAATTTTTTTTAAATTGTTTACATAAATTATCTACAAATATATATAAATTACAATTATTTACAAAAGTTTTTACATTTACAAAAACGAAAATTAATTATTTATTATAATCTTTTTGAGAAAGGAATTTTGGTATTTTATAAATGGGCTAGATATCACCAGCTGATAATGTATCCTTTTTTAAAATTGAGGCTCTCCCATTGTCCATGGCCATAGCTGGTGACATTGAAAGCGCAGGATTTGCTACTGCTATTATATTTCCTCCACTGGAAGCGATTACCTGGAGAACAAAGTATTAAAAAAAAAAAAAAAAAAAAAAAAAATCAGTTTTAATTCATAGATTGTTCAGATTAACTGCTGAAATTTTTATGATAGGTATTTCGATACAAAAGACGATTGATTAAATATGAATTAGGTACAACTGCAACCCACAAGCTAAATTTTTTTCGATAAAAGATGTGGATGATTTCTTGTCCGGCTAAAATATAACCCAAAATAAAGCATAAAAATGAAAGCCCCAAAGAAAACTAAGTAAAATTTTATTCTGATTCATTTTTTATGTTAATTTATCAATGTAATATAAATGTTTAATAAATAAACCCACCAGCAAATAAAACTCTTTTTTTTCAATAATTAAAACCTAAATAACTTTTTTTTCATTTATAAGTAATTTACATCTATATAAATACAATAGTAAATTTGGGGAAAGCAAATCACCTGAGTCCCTTGAGTGAAGAACTCACCCAGCGATGAGACTCTATCAGAAACATATGACACTTTTATAACTTAGTATTCATTAGAGTGTCTCGAAGCCTGCGGCGTTTCAATCGTCTGGGCGGATTATCTGGAAGTGTAGAGGAACCTAGCTGGCGTACTAAAGGTTTAAGGGTGAGCAGAGAGGGACAGATTGAACTTATTGTATTTGGACTTGGCAACTTCAAACGGCTATGTGAGGAATACCGAAGTCTTGATTTAGGGTAAAATTTGACACATAGAAGGGGCATTACAATTTTTCTGA
The DNA here is from genome assembly GCA_011037195.1 of Triatoma infestans. Taxonomy (NCBI): domain Eukaryota; kingdom Metazoa; phylum Arthropoda; class Insecta; order Hemiptera; family Reduviidae; genus Triatoma; species Triatoma infestans. The sequence continues at coordinate 32,441 of JAAEAF010002754.1, read as the reverse complement.
CGATTTTGGATTGATTAACTGGATTCGGTGGAAACTGGAATGTTCGGTTGTATAGTTCAATAGCGTATGTCCACATATGTCTGAGTATTAATATGTATTTACCACAATATCCTTTATATTGTAGGTATAGTTTAGATCGTCTGCCGAGTAGTAGGGATAATAGTTTAAATCGTCTGGTGAGGACTTGTCTTTTTAGTCGTGTGGGGGTTCCAGGTGAGCCGTTTGCCGATGTATAACCCTTAAGTAGCGTGCATAGTCAGCAGCTGGAAGTGAAATACCATTAAAATATAGAGGGGTCAATGTAGTCCGTCTTAATGTAAAAGTAGTATATTGGTATTTTGCCTTGTTAATTTTTATTCGCCATTTTTTGCAACAGGTTCCCAGTGAGTTTAAATGGCTTTGAAGATACCTAAATGCAAATGCGGGGAGAAAATGGCATTGTCATCTATAAAAGTAGAGAGGATGGGGATGTCAGCAATGTATATAGTGTAGAGGAAAGGAGCGAGAATGCTCCTTTGCGAGACGCCAGCTTAGATAGGATATATTGAAGAAATTGCCGAACCATGGTTTACCTAAAAATGTCAGCCTGACAAATAGGAATTTAGGATTATAAAATACGTACTAGTAGGACGCCCTTGAACTTCCTCAGCAAGCCCGAATACCAAACTCGACTAAACGCTTTTGCGACATCAAGAAAGGCCCCCCTGGACAATACTGCTTCTGCTCAATGGAAGATGCAATGGTGTCTACAACGCAATGGCAGAGTTGAATGGTGGAGTGAAGGGCTCGAAAGCCAAATTGAAGGTTAGAGCCCTAAATCAATAAAAATAAAAATAGATAAATGAAAATCAACTAACCTGTACTTTATTTTCCTGATAAAATGATTCCTCATAGCATTCATCATGGTGTTTTTTTAACTTTAAATCAGTTGCAATATCATGTTCATAATCGCCATCGTTCTAAAAAAATAAATGCAAATTAATTTATTATTAAATTTTATTTAATAACAATAAATATTGTTATTAAATATTTGCATAAATGTGAGGGTTCATTTTTATTTATTTTTTTTATATAAGATTATGGTAGTATTCCATCTTATACAATATCAATTTATAAAGCATATCATATGCTGCAAATTATTATGAATCTAAAACCATAATTATAGAAAAATTTGAAGAATATATCAGAATTTGAGACTAGAAGTCATGCTTTTTAGGCAACTTTATAAAATCTTATTATTTCTGTTAAATATTCTAAATCTATTAGGTTTTTTTTTTTTATAGCCTGTTTCATTTTGTTATTATCGGGCGTTCACGCATCTTCAGATTGTCTGGATAAACAGAATGATAACGTAAACTTGCACAGAACGAAATCAGTTTAGAGACTTCCGAAGATGGTCGAATGTTTGAAACCAAAAAAATCAAGCAGGCTATTATAGAAACAATCTCTGTTTATTATTGCGGACCCAACCACCATTCTTAGTATAATTTAAATGGAATAATAATCACCTATAACTACATGCAAAGAAAAATAAGTTTTTGAAAGAAGGAATCATAAAATAATCTTGCTTAAAATTTCTGTTGTTGAATGGAGATCTTTCCTAAAAAAACAAATAATCTCTAGTAGTCTAAACTTGAATCCGTTTAGGTATCACAAGGAAGTTCGACTCAAAAAAGTTTGGTCAAAAAACACTTCACGTAGTATATGTTTATAACGATTATCCTGAAAAATTGCTCCAATGATTTTTGGTAAACGTCTTACATTGTTATGTCTTTACTGTGTTCTGGAGGGTAGCTGTAGAATCAAGCTTTTCATTCTATTAAATGCCATTAACTATATTTCGTTATGGTTTCGCTAACGCATTTAAAGAAATAATAAGATTATAAAATGAGAAATTGTTATGGATATTTGTGTTAGCTGGTAGACAAATGATTTGATTTGCAAGTATTCGGCTGATTTACATATAATTAAATAAACATGCATTTCACTCTTTCAAATAATTAGAACTTTAAAGAGCCAATGAAAACAGAAGCTATCAAGAAGTGATTTTAAAATATTGTGTGCCAATATAAATTTCAAATTCTTTAAAATTAAATTGAGTTTTAGTTAATTTATCTTTATCATCATTAAAAAATAATGGCTAGGTGTAATAGTTTCAGTTGGTGGCAATTACTCAATCTAAGAAACCACAAAATAAAGAAATACTCAATTTAAGAAGAAAAATAATGAGAACAAAAAAAGGATACAAGCAATGTATAGGGAATACTAATTTCATAAATTAAAAATTGTTGACACTTCCAATAAATTTTTGAATCTGAGACGGCTTTACGTCACTTCACAGAAGTGAAGGAAGGCTCTGGAGAAAACATGTTTTCTACCGAACAGACATAACTTGTGTGGTTATCCAACTATTTGACCATTAGAGAACTCAGACTTGTTACTGAAGCAGTATACCACATTGTTACGCTTTAGACAAAATACCGAATTTTGAGTTGGCCAAATTTACGGTTACGCAAGTGTGAGAAACTCCATAGTGATTTCGCAACCAAAATAAGATATGACGAACCATGCTAATCCTTATTTTGAATTACTATTTACAAAATATAAATAATTTAAAGTCTTTAACGTTTGCTTCTTTAAAAGCTGTTCTCTGCGATGAGCTAACTCCTGCTTAAAAACACCGTATCAACGAAAATTAATCTAAACCATCACCAAAACATGCAAGAAACTTTTATTCACCCAAATCTTATCAACACTTGTTAACAACTGCTCATGCATTCCATCACCAAACCCGCAACATTTTCAATCCTACTCTTTACTAATATTTTTCATTACTTTGTAGTATCTTTTTTTTTTTTTTTAATTACCTGCAAAGAAGTTATTTTAATCCTGATTTAAATACCCCAGAATAATGGTATATAGTGTACAGGTCAATAATGTACAAAAAGATCTTCAAAAAAAGTTTTAATAATCAATAAATTCTATTACTTAAAAAACTTCCTAACTACCCCAGCGATGAAAACAGATTAAAAATTTTATTTTTAAATATTAACAAGGCCCTTTTTAATGTTTATTGTAAATTTATACAATTTATAGATACAAAAAAAATATATATAAATATAATTAATAGATATTAAAATTTGTGACTAGAAATTTCTACCGGTTACCGAATAACCTTGTAATGATTCAATTCGCAAATAAATCTGTTTAAATTGATAACAAATTTTTGTAGTTAGGAAGAGAATTCAATATTTTACTTTGAGAAATAATTCCGTTAAAAATTCAAAATAATACATATTTACAGATTTTATTGCAAAAAAGCATATTGTAATGTATATTTTATTTTTTCACAAAATTAAAGCACTTGTTAATTATCAGTGTTATTAGTGCCAGAATTGTTGCCAGCCATATTAGTATCCGTTTCAAAGCCATTATTTTCTTTGTTGTCTTGTACCCGTTTTACCTGATTATGTTTACCCGGACTATGTTCAGAAGGGTCACACTCACGGCTCATTGAATCTCTGGAATCACCGATGTCCTGTAATTTGAGCTAAAGGTCACATGAACAGTCAAATATGGCAATAAAAAAAAATTAAAAAAACAATCATGTCCATGAATTCATAACAATGATTAAACTTTGAGTCTATTTTGATTGCGCATTTATGCAGCTTGCATTAATAATTTTTTTTGTTTTATAAATTTATAAACATACCGGTAATGGGGAACTATCATTACTGTATGACAACTGAGAGTCCGTATCATCTGTATCAGGTCTTTCTGGATCATGATATGTTAATCTGCCGGTGCTGTTTCTCCTATAAAACCTAAAAACAAGAAGAGAATTTTCGGAATTAGATAAATCATGTTTTGTAACTGAAAAATTCAGGTAAATTATATTAATCATGAGAAATCGAGAAATTAAGATTTACCACTTTTAGATAATGAGTAAGTGCTTCATACGAAACGACGAGCAAACAATTGCATAATAGGAGGTGGTGGTTGTAGATTTATTTTGTACTGGAAATATATAGACTGAATTCCCCTCAACAAGAAAAAGATAATAATAATGTTTTTAAAGAACTCGGTTAATAGCAGAACTCGTAAAGTACGCAAAATAGTGGAAAGTTCAAGCTATTTGAAATTTACTGGGGATCCAATTTCGGACTTATTTGACAACCATTCAGCCAATTTACTGATTTTCTTTTTCCAGTTTATGTATGTTATTTCCATGTGATATATTTCATAAAATATATAATATATATCAGAGACATTTTCCGTGGTAGCCTGCTTCATTTTGTGGTCATCGACCGGTTTCGGGCGTTCGCCCATCTTCAGGATGCGTTCTTCAGACAGTGTGCCAACACAGACTCGTACAGAGACTTAGTTTCACACTAACTGATCAGTTAGTGTGAAACTAAGTCTCTGTACGAGTCTGTGTTGGCACACTGTCTGAAGAACGCATCCTGAAGATGGGCGAACGCCCGAAACCGGTCGATGACCACAAAATGAAGCAGGCTACCACGGAAAATGTCTCTGATGCTTTCCAGCTCTGCGGAACCAACCACCACAACAAATATAATATATACTTCGATTTGTAAGCTCTTTTCCAGAAAAATTTACTTTAGAAGAGTTCTGAGTGATTACGCAAACTCATTAAGGCCATTCCGTCTTTAGGTGCCATTCTAACTCTAACAGTTCTAATTCTAATTAATAATTATATAAGTTGTAATAATTCCAAGTCATAAAGAAGAACATTCTTCAATACAGACCATTGCTTCTTTTTATTACTGGTTTTCTGGAAGCGATGGGACGTAAAGGTTTCCTGTTCAAGTCTAATATAACCACCATTTATATCTGTGTAAAGAGGTTAAATAAACAGAAACATTTTTGAAGAAAAAACACAGTTGGAAGCTATAAGAAAAAGTCTTGATCGACCAGATTTGTATTCATTTAGTTTCTTTAACTGATATTATCGCCTGCCCGCTGTATTCAGAGAAAACTCTAACTAAATTCTTATTAGGAGTTTAAATGTTTTTTTTTTTCTGTTTTGGACGACTATTTGCGAAATCCATTCAGAAGGGACCATCTCCCGGAAATGGCCGACGTTAAAACTCACATGAGGAAAAAGAAACCTTTGAGAACTAAAGAGTATTCCAGCAGTTTAAAGTATAAAATAATAATAATAATAATAATAAATATAACTTTAACATAATAATATAACATTAAATATAGATTTACCTATTATAATGTAAACTTTGATTAACCAATTGTGTCTGTTCAAAGAGTAATTGCTGCTGTCGACTTTGTAGCGCTTCAACTTGACTCTTAATCATTTCTCCACTATCTTTTTTACCATCCAATAGTACTTCAGTCTTTTCATTGACACTTTTCAGCTCATCAGCAATCTGTTCCAATCTCTCCTAGCCAACAAATAATACCTCATAAAAGTTTCTTCGTTAAAAAAAAAATATTTATTTTCTTCATTCAAAACTACTTAGTACTCAAATAACCCAATACAAATGCTTTCCCCAGCATGCAATACAATTAGAATGAAGAATATATTATGAAAAATATGTTTATAATAGAATTATGATAAAATCATGAAACGAGAAATTCCTCCCAAAAGCAGGGCCCTATACTGTGTGTCTCGTTCGAGAACTCATTAAGCAGTGATAGAGATATAGATTTCGGCCTGTTTATCCTATGCATGTTCACTTCTCAAACGAGGCAATAATAATAATAATAATGCTCTTTCTTAATTTTTCTAGAAACTTCAGAAACAAAATGCATGACATTATATTGTGCTTGTTTAAAGAAAATCGAGAGATATTGAATCTTTAAGTATACATACATGTGATCGTATAACTAGTGGTAATTTTTAAATCCAGGCCATTTTCTAGCTTACACTGAAATAAGGATTAGAATTTCAGAAGGGCATTTGCTTTACTACTTTCAATCACAATAATTATTGGCAAACTATGAATAAATAACGAGCCATTGAAATTAAGTTCTTTATTACTGATGACAATTATGCTACACATGGCCCTCCATTGCTCATATTACGCTCAACTCCATTGCTCAACTTCCTCATATTACGATATACAATTTGTTGAAGCCCAGCCATACCAATTAATTTGATAAATTCGATCGACAAGCAAGAATTATTGGTATTAAACTGCTCTTGGTATGGCAGAAATATTGCAATTTCTTTTTGGATTTCCACCGAAAATAAACATTTTGGTTTTCTATTTGTTTTTCCTGTGTTCATACAAATCTTAATATCTAAAATTAAATTACTAAAAGACAGGAAATTTAATCTAATTTGCCATAAAAAACTATATGTATCCATACATATTTATAATGTAGAAAACAACCCATCAACCAGTTATAACTGAAGCATTCCACATCTCTAACCACTGAGTAAAAACGGCATCTTCTACAAGGGTCATTCAATAAGTAACGAGACAAATCGCTGTAGCTCAAAAAAGAATTATTTAATCAATACAAAACTTTGGCTACTTTTCAATATAGTCCCCAGCAAGATTTATACACTAGTGCCATCGTTCTTTTGATTTGTGCATGGAACTGGCATAAAATTCTTTGGGTTGATCTCGAAGCCATTTTTGCACCTGATTTTTAACTTCTTCAATCGAGTGAAATGTTTCCCACATCCAAACAAATGGAAGTCCGATGGGGCAAGGTCGGGGGTATAGGGGGATCTGGAAGGATCTCCTCCCCACTTTCTTTGTGGGCGTCCGTAAGTTGTCTTGGAACCCATCTCGCACAATTTTTCTTGTACTGCAGCTTATTCTGAATAATGTTACGGACAGTACCAATACTCGCGTGCACTTCTTCAGCTATCACTTCAACAGTAATACGTCTGTTATCCTGAATTAAGGCATTCATGCGAGAATTGAGGGAGGAAGTTGCAACTTCAACCGGTCATCCACTTCGTTGCTCGTCACAGACACTTTTAATATGGATAAATACAAGAAGGTATCATCATATATTAGTAACACCTTTTGATCGTTACTATCAAATAACAAATAAAAATAAAAATGGTAATTAAAACATTTTATACAAAGTAATATTTGTATAATAATTTTCTATTTACTAGTTCTAAGGCGGGTCCACTCTTTATAATAAAAGTTTATTACATACCAAACTTACTTTTAAATTTATTATTACAAAACTTTTACCCAAATAAATCGTTATATTTTTTTTTTTGTTATTCAACTTATATAACAAGTCATAAAATATTTTTGACCTTAGTGCATTTAATGCTTTGGTATCAGGCAAGCATTACAAGAGAGACGGATGGCATCAAACGTAATGGGTGCCATATTCGCAGCAACAGCTTATGTTCTGTTTTTCTGTTAGTTGGACGGGATTTTGAGGTCATTTTGGTGAATTCCCTTTAAGATATCTGGAAGAGAAGACAATAGGGGAAGAATTCCCGTATGTAATATGGTCCAATAATAGATATTTTTCTCTGAACAATTCCAATAACCAGTGTCAATATATTTGAACTTTACACTGGACGAAATAATCCTAATTACAAATAAAAACGTAATAATCAGAGATATTGTCCGTGATATCATTCTTTTCATTTTGTGGGCAATGACCGGTTTCAGGCATTCGTTCATCATCAGGTTGTTTTGATAAAACAGTGCGATAACATAGACATGCAGAGAGAAAGATCAGTATATTTGAGTGTATAAACTGATTTTGCTCTGAGAAAATCTGTGTTACCGCAGTTTTATCAAAACATCCTGATGATGAGCGAACGCCCGAAACCCGTTGATGACCATAAAATGAAGAAGGATATCGCGGAAAATATCTCTGATGCTTTCCAAGCTCTGCGGACCCAACCTCAACAAATAAGGTAATAATGATAGCAGCACTAAGGTCGACCAATAATCAGTGGCAGTCCGTGAAGTTTGCAAGTGGGAGTGCTGAATGGGTAAGACGAAACCTATCTAAATTCAAGTCAAATTAATTAAAAATAAATTTACACGGAAATTATTTAAGATATTTTAAGTTATACAGAGAACATGATTTCTTTTCTCAAATAACCACTTAATATAAAAAAAAAATTGTTTGAATATAAAATCTTATTCGAGTTCTAGCTTCACAAAATTTTTGAATAACTCATTAAAATTTTTTATTTGAGAAATCATGTACTAACTGCTATTTGCTGAATATAATGTTAGGAATGGAACGACCTTTGTTTTTTATTTTTATTTTTTTTGTGTGTAAAAACCTATAAAATAATATTTAATTTATTGTATATTTTTATTCTACAAAAAATAATATTATTGAATGAAAAAATAAATATTTCATCGTTAAACGTTTAATGAACACAATAAATTTTTGTTGTTGTTATAGAACCTATAATATTACAGGCAATTGCAATCAACGCTGCCCGGCGAGCAGCTACAATAGCACTAGTTGGATCACATTATTAAGGCAAACGAAACTTCTCGGAAATAACCGAATATAACCATTTTTTGACGCTGCGAATTGGGCAGCGTCAACATCAAGCAACGCTTGATGAAATTTTTCTTTTTTAAAAACTGATTTATTAATGGTACTTAAATAACAATTATGCAAAGATTGTTATGTTATTATTATTTTTTATCATAAATTTAAAAATTAATTTTTGTAGTTATTCTGGGGAGTGCTGCAGTGTCGCATTGCTTATTCACCAGCCGCTATTGCCAACAATAAACATAAGGCGATGGTCCAAGCCTAAACTTTTAACAGAATCAAGTGGAAGTTTGAAATTTTATCACCCTGAGTGATAAGAAATAACTTTTAAGAAAAGTATCTGAAAAGTTATTATTATCTCTAAAACATAAAGAGAAAAAAATACCCACACACTCAATGAAGACCTTTAAAACTTAGTGAAATTATTCGAAATAAATTATGTTCGAAATTATCACAAAAATGTGTATGGTTTATGCATGCTTTTTTCCTTTTTTACTGAAAAATCTGAAGAATGTGATACCGAATTACCCGAATAGACACAAAGAAAATAATAGGATGTATCCAAACTGATGAAACTAATAAACTACGCTTTCAAATACTACTTCAACACACCTCAATTCGTATCTAATAATAATTAGAAAATTACTTGCCTTTCGCTTCCAGGATTATGTTAGTTCCCATAAAGTTAATGTTGAACTCATCGTTTACAATTAATTTCTTGTACTAAATAGTTAATTGAAGGAAGTAAAAAATGCTTACTTCCTTACTATCTGATAAAGTACATTATTATTTTGCCCGCTCTTTCAGATTAGCTTGAAGCTGCATTTCTCAACTAACAATCCCTACCAACTGACATAGTTAAACCATGAAGCAAAACCTTTCATCCTAAATACGCAGATGATACTAAAAATATGATTCCCCAAATATTTCTCTATTCAATTTCAATAATATCCTTATTGTTTGATTGCCCAATTGATTTTTCTTGACTTTTAACGTCTCCATTATTCCTTTCGCTTACCTGTCTTCTACGTACAACCTCCTCACTATCTGGTGAAAGGATTTGATCGTAACGACAACGTTTTGTATGCGGTTGGTCTCCATTAAACGTGGAGCCTCGGGCATAGGATCTGTAAAATAAAGAGAAAAAAAAAATGAAATAATTAGAATTTATCAATAATAATTATTATATAATAACTAGATAAATAGACTTAGTTTAATTACTTGGAATGGCCCTTAGAATAGTGATAACCAGAATCCCGTACAACTTGTCTTGCCAATGGAAACAGTTCATCTCTCCTGGTAAGTAGGGCAGGCATGAACCTACAGATTTGGGCGGCAGCCTCATTCACTGAAACCTAAAATAATCATTATTTAAAATACAACACATTTATCAATTAAAAAGAACAATCCAATAAATAAAAATATACGCTTAAAGTAGTGCAGTTCTTATTTCATTATTGGTTTTTAAAACTTTATTTATTTATTTATTTATAATTGTTTTATTGAGAATGAACTGGGAGAAGTAACCATGTTAAATGACAGTATGAATAATTTTTGGAAATATCTACTGCATGAAGGAATAAAACTGGGAAGGTGAAAATTTGGAAAATGTTTATAATTCAATGGATGGGGTAAACTAAGAGTAGATTCATTGCACTTGTTGGAATATCCAGATTTTCTGATATTTTTGCAAAAACATACAGATATTTTCCCCAGAGTACATTCCAGGAGAGAGGCCTGTAAATGAGGTTTAGGGAGCGCGGAATCCTATTTGAACGATTTTTTGGTGTGACATAACAGAAAAGATACTATCTGGTATTTTATCCGTCGTAGCATGCATATTTATAGGTTCCTGACCGGTTTCGGATTTTCATCAATCGTCAGAGCAAATTCATCAAGTTCGTGTAGAACGTTCACTCCAACTTAATGTTTCTGTTATACATACAGTTGTTGATTGTATATATCTGGGGAGATACACTACATTGAAGTGAACTCTCCACACGAACTTGGTGAATTTGCTCTGACGATGGATGAAAATCCGAAACCGCTCAGAGACATACGAAATATGCATGCTACGACGGATAAAATACCAGATGTATTCAGCATTGCGGACCCATCCAGATATTATATTCAACAGAAAAGATACTATTTAAAATATATTTCATTTTGATGTAAAAAAAAAAAATTCTAATCAAATCATAAAATGTTTAATTTTTTAATTAAATAATTGATCCTCAGTATGTTGACAATGGAAACGAAACAAAATAAAAAGATATTTTGAAAACAAACAGTGATTGATTCTTTCTACTTCTCTACTATGAATTATATACGAAAATTTGTCCCAAATTATTAATGATTAATTATTATAGTTTGATAAAGATCAAATGCAACCATGATTTTTGTGCTACTGATTTTACACAGAATTTAAAATAATGTTTAATTAATTGCTATGAAGTTTCTTAGAATATTAAACAAATAATTGCTTAATCGTTGTGGTAGTGGTTGGCAAGTTCAGAGTGTGTAAACTGAATTTGCTCTATGCAAGTCTTTGTTGTCACACTGTCTGACAAACGCATCCTGAAGATGGGATGGGCAAGCCCCCGAAATCGAGATGAAGCAGGCTATCACGGAAAATGTCTCTAATTGCTTAAACATTATTGTAACTCATTCGTAGTTTCTTTTCTACCTATTATACTTTATTAGTCAGGTCGCGAAACCTCATCCTCCATCGTCCAGGAGCCTGTAGGCTAAACCCCTCGCGTCGAAATAGGTCGACTGGAATTGGGGACATCTCATGCAACAGGACGTACATGGATGTACACGGTGCTTTATTAGATTTTCTTCATGCTGTTCAACTATCCATCCAATCAGCTAGATTGGAAAACTTTTTAATATATGGATTAAACTAACAAACAGATTATAAACTCACATCAAAGATTACAATCAAGGTGAATCTGATTGGTAATTAAACAACTTAGAAGGATTGCAAGATTAGGTTCCTGCATTGCTAGTGATGTATAATATGATAGAGATGATTAAAGAACAAATTTTCAACGCAAAAGGCATATTAACCTAATTTTTTATTCTCCACTTTAATAAAAAAGCAAAAAACTAAAAACGATTATTTGTTCATAATTTTCTTTTGTGAAACCTGCTACCTGCAAAGACATCTATTAGTTAACAAAATTAAGCTACACAAATCTGGCCCTACTTGGTGAAGTAAATGGATTGGAAATGTTCTGGTAAAGTTTAGGCACATGTAACCTAAATTATTAGTACTATCAGGAGAATAAAACCAGAGGAATGGTATAAAAATATTTTTTGCAAGATCCTAAAGAATAAACTACATAAAAGCTTCAATCTGAACCGTCAAAGATTTCAGATGAGCACAATTCCATTCATAATGTAACGCATTAAACTATCAATTTTATAGAAATAGATGATACTGTTACTATATAATATGTTTCTTAGATATAACCATTATCAGCCGCAAGAAACAAGTAAAATAATTTTTCCATTCAGTATATAACATTTCATTTATTAAAATTTTATCAAATGTAGGCCATCGCTAACTACAATATAAAAACCTATTATGAAGATTCTAATAATTTCTACATACCGTTACCCCTTTTTACATGGAGCGGCATCTGGTGGTCTCTATTAAGAAGTCTTTTTTAATTTTTTTTTTTCTTTTAAAGCCTTCTCCTTTGTGTTGTTATTTTTTTCATTTATATAGGCTTTTTTTTTTAAGCCAGATATGTATGTATTATTTTGTACACAAGCTTCTGTTCATCTCTTTCAAACTCAAACAACCATACACAAATGTTTAATGATGTGTATTTGGTATTAAACAGAAATTAAATTACATTGTGATTTCGTAGAAAAGAAAAAAAAAAACAAAAAACAATATAATATTTACATACGAACTGAGAAATTCTCGTTCGAACCCTCCATTTTTGATCGAGTTTAGGGTTAGAAATGTTAATAAAAAACAATGATCTTATTTTTCCCCAAACGATTCGGGGAATTTTAATAGCAGACTGGTTAAAGAATCAATAAACCTAATTGCAACTAAAAACTTCAACAATTTGAATACAGATAAAGAAGAACTTAATTCGGCACATTAAAACAATATTTAATTCCTAATACAATTTTCTAAATACAATAATCTGTATAACCAAAGTAGAACTTCTTTCCTCAGTTTATAATTTTTCAAAACAATCATGGAGTTATTTATATTTAATATAAGACCAATAGTAATATGTATTTGTTTTCTCTAGACGAGTTTTTAGTTTTTTTCTTTAAATATTTTTATAAATTTCATTGTAACAATAATTACAAAAGGCGTGCTCTACTGAAGATGGAAAGCAGTCCCGAAACTTTTAGGGAAAATAAGAAGACTGATCCAAAACCCATATTTACATCTTTCATAAAAAAAAAAAGTAGCCTGTTATTGTAATATAAAGTTTTCAAATAAAAATTAAAAATAAATAAAAACTTACTTCGTGTAATGTTAATGGTTTTTCCGGTTTTCTTTTACAATCAAATCGGCCATATATTGCAGCAAATTTTCTTATCAATTCCATTCGCCTTGGGTCATCTTCTGACATTGCAAGAACCTGCTAATAAAATTAAAATGAATTTTTAGGATTTATTGCCGGTTTTTAAAAATAATTAAATAGAAATAAATATGTTTTATTGTCATAAAATTTAACAGTGCTGATAACAAACCTGAAAATCAAAAAATATACATTTCTTGTTGAATATGTGGATGGATCCCTAAGGTCGGATAACAACTGGTATTTTATCCGTCATAGCATGCATATGTTCGTGACCAGTTTCAGATTTTCATCCATTGTCAGGGCAAATTCACCAAGTTCGTGTAGAGAGTTCACTTCAATGCAATGTTTCTGTTACACCTCACTCTTATTCGTTTGTTAGTAGTATCTATATATGTGCGGGAGGTTATAAGATTATGTTAGTATGTGTGTTTTTAATGACAAGATGGAATTATTATATATTATGATTAGACATTAGAAAATAGTGTATAATAAATAGCATGTTTTGAGGGATACTTTATAGCCAAATGTTAATAGTTGTGTTAAGTGTATTATTAAGTCAATTTTATGAGGGGAGGCGATAAGAAATTTCAGGATTGTAATGTACTGATAAGAATAGATAGAGTTTGAAGAAAGGCAATGTAAAGTTTATGGACAATCAAAAGCTTGTACAAATAATAAATAAATGTGAAATCCAAGCAAGGTTAATATGAGAAAATATGTAGGTAAATTGTTATGTTGATAAGTAATTTATAATAATTCCATTTTATCATTAAACACACACACACACACATAGTAACATAACCTTATAACCTCCTGCACAAATTTACAACCAACAAACCAACAAGTGTGATCGCAAGAGAAACGTTGCACTGAAATGAACTCTCTACACGAACTTGCTGAATTTGCTCTGACGATGGATGAAAATCCGAAACCGCTCAGAAACAAACGAAATATGCATGCTACGACGCATAAATACCAGATACATTGTAATTATTGGAAAACACTAAAATTCTCTCCATCAACAATAATAATAAAAAAAGAAATATACTGGAATGATTCATATTAAAAAAGATAAAGTATCTATCAATTTTAGAACAGACACCAAAAACCTATTCCTCAGTTATAACAATCTCCTGGACTTTCCAAAATAACATACAGACTAAGAGACGGTTTTCCCATTCGCTCTCTTAACCCTTTATAAACCTTGACCCATCCAATAATGTCCGTAACACTTGGTGATGGTATGTCCGTTAAACTAGAGTAATTACTACTGTAATTCTAACTGAAAATTTTGGTAAGTACATTTCCTAAGTTATTTCCATATATTATATGCCACATATTGTCTAAGTTTTAATAGTTGTGATTTAGTTTAATATTGATTTTCTACATGGTTTAAAATAAATTTAAATGTGCTATATAATAATCATACTTTTTATTTACTTTATTTTAAAAAATTTTTATTTTGAAAATATTTATTTTAAGTTCATATTTTATGTTGTTTCTATTTTTTATTGATTTTATTAAAACCTGTGTACAGCCCCTGAAGAAGGCAATAAATTTGCCGAAACGTCGGTAGAAATTTAAAAAGAATTCTTTTGTATGACCGAACCTCAACATCCAATTTACAACATTGTAATTAATCATAATTAATGATTTTCACTGCAGCTATAAGAGGAAGTTACTATGGGCGTTTAATTTTTCAAATTAAGTTTATAAGTAAATAAGTTTTCACTGGAATCATGTATTGAGGTCCCGTGAGTATGAAAACATGGTTTTAGGAAATAGTCTATCTGCATTATTTAAAAAAAAAACTAAATTTGAACTTAGTTTAAATTTGATATTAAAGCTGACTATTTGACAACCGCTTGGGGGCCCACCCCCACAAGGATTTCGGTTAAAATTCTCAACTAAATTTTCTGAATGTTATATTCCGTTTTTCCGAATTTCCTAAAAAAAGATGGAAACAACAATAGGAGAAAATTGTATTTCATCCATTTTTTAATTTTTGTCATGGAGGTTCCATTGCGAATCTGTAGATCTATTCATCCTCCTCTAATCATAGTAAACACAAAGCATCCTTGCCTGCTCTATTTCTTTCAGAAATTTCGTAACCTGGAGCATTCTAGGGAAGTACCAAAACTTCTAACCTTATCTGAAGAGGCGTCGCAGTCTATCAAGAGAAGTAATGGCTGCATCTCTCCATATTTTGGAGAATCTGCGGGTACCATGGCGTTCTACAATCAGCCTTTTCGTTGTTCTTTAAGCTTATAGATCCTAAGAAAATCCTTAGCCTCTAAAATCTATTTTTACTCAGACTGTTGCACGCTTCTAATCTTTTCTAGACATACGCACCAGAAGTGTCTTAGCGGGCCTCAGTCCAGCAATGCTTGCTTGGTTTCCTCCTAATTTCTAAGTTCTTCTTAGAAACAACTTCCCAGAAGGGAGTTGCAAATTTCCTTGTCAGATGGTCGGCTATCTCGTGGCCTTATATACTAATATGTCCTGGCACCTAAAAGAGGGTAACCCTACCGCAATTGATAGTGGCATTAGAAATACACTTTATTTACTGGCGTTTCCCTGCGTTGGGTTGCCATGAGGTCACTCCTTCTCTCCAAAAGTCCCTATCCAGCCATTTTTCAGCCATCTTTTCCTCAATCTCCTCCTCCCATCTTCTTGCTGGTCTACCCCTCCTCCTTTTTCTCTGGAGGATCCACTTTCTAAACTTTTCTAGGCATCTTTTTTCCGGCATTTTCTAAGATGTCCATACCATACTTTCTTCTTTCTTCCACTATTTCCTTAACCTCCATCTCCTTCCTTATATCTTTGTCCCTAATTTTTTCCATTTTGGTCTTTCGCAAGCATCTCATCTAATACTCCAAGGTTCCAGTACCTTCACCTTCACGCAGACTCTTTGAGAAGTGGTCCAGGTTTCAGCCCCATAGGTGAATATATCCTCGATGAGAGAATAAAAAGTACATTTTATTCTCTTTAAATAAAATTCTGTTCTACAGAAGCGGGTGGAACATCCTGACTGCTTAGCGGGCCTGTTCACTCTTTCTTTGTACTTCTTCTTCACATCCTTCCGCTTCTTCCAAAACTGAACCCAGGAATTTAAAGGATTTTGTCATGATCATTTTTAGCAGATTTTTTTTTTTCCGCAGGCGAGGAGCTGGCCCACCATGCAACTGTCTAAGCTTAGAGGACTGAGTTCCCTAATTTCGGGCAAGAACTTCCTTCAGTACGGCATTAGAAATATAATGTAGGCAAATAGTCATGCGCTTTAGAATATTAGATTGAAAGACAGATATTTAAATGCTTCGCTGACTTTTTAGTTCGGATCCGAAATTCTTGCTGTTTAAGTAGAGTGATGTTAGCATAGTTTATTATTTAAAGTTAAGATTTGATTTTTCTCAAATAGTGTCTAATAAATGGTGAATTTTTTTTATTAATTTTTTGCCATTTTAGTCTTGTTAATCAAGGTAATTAATGCTAGTAACCTGGAGTATTGTAGGGAATATACCCAGACTTCTAACCCTGTCTGAAGAAGCGTCGCAGTCCATCAAGAGAAATATTATGTATGTTCTCCTTATCTTAGAGAATCGGCAGGTGCCATTGCGTTCTACACTCAGCTTCTTCCGTTGCCCTTTAAGTTTACAATAACCTCTGCGAAAACCCAAGAATCCATAAGGATATGGATTCTATGTAAACCAACTTTTTCCAATTTAAAATAGAAAAATGATGAAAATACCTCTAAATCTTTGTTCATTTTCTTCTTGGCAGTATGCGACTTAGGCTCCATTTGTGGTAGAGTATTTACTAAAAGTTGAGCCGCTTCTGCTAATTTGGCCACTTGGGCTTCCAGTAATACTGGTGGTAATTGTAAGGGAGAACCAGGCGGTCCAGGACTTGGTCCGCCAGATCCGCTAGGACTTCCGCTTGGACATCCACTGTCCACCTTAAATTTAAGAAACATAACTTAATTTCTATTATACAGTCAAGCTATAATTAAGCAATTATGCCTTCGAATTTAAACATTATCTCAAGAAGAACATTAATTATTTAAATCTAATAATCTAGTATGAAATTAACTGCGTGTACTGACCAAGGCTGGGCTAGTAGACTGATTTGGATGTACTAATGGAGGTGGAGTATCCTTAGGCGGAGGTGGCGGTGGAGGTGGTACGGCTAATCCAGGAGGTTGTGGGCTAACTACTAAGGGTGTAGCGGCTAACGGTGGTCTCGGCGAAAATGCTCCGCCGGTAGCGCTGGTTAGCAATGGACTGCGGAACATACCTGAAACATAAAAAAAAAATTCTATTGTGGTTACATTGTTTTAAAAGCATTAGACTTTTTCTATAAAATCTGTTTCATTTTTTGAATATATGTCCGCCCTGACTTTGAATTGGGTGTAAATGGAGAAAATGGACTTCCTGAACCGTTAGCAGCAAAGCAGTAGGAAAGATATTTTGATGTCTTCGATAGATAATCGATCAAGTATAGGCGGGCAACCAAGAAAGAAACTAGGCTCCACGTACTACCTAATTTGTCTATTATTTTACAATCATTGCAATTGATGTCCAAGTGTTGGTCCAAAACTCCAACTAACAATTTCCCTGAAAATTCTAATGTAATATGGAAAAACGTCGGTTTATATCAAACTATTGACGCGAACTCAATCCAAATGCCCTAGGTTTTGCATGGAATTGATTTCAATTAATTCTTCAAGTTATTATCCACTGTTTTTACAGGAACCAGTCGATGGGACCAATAGTAGCCCAGCTATCATAATAAAAATTTATTTTCCACAATTGGGACCTAAACACACTAATCATTTTATTATCTTATGTACGTCAAAAAATGTTTAAACTTCAATTTAGATTTTAAAGAAAATCTATTCATACAAACCAAAGTTGGTTGTTTCAATATGAAACAGAGTTTAACTGAAATAGACTTCTGTAGAGTGATGAAACGAAAGCGGTTTAAACAAAACAAAAAAAATAAAATAAAAAGAGAGAGAAAAAACAATAACAAAAAATAAAATGAAATAAAAAGAGACAGAGAGGAATGACAAGCATGGCATGATAGGAGTTGCTGGCTACTGGAGCCCTTAAAAACTGTCCGTGTCCAAAGAGTTTGGAGAGAGAGAGGTTACAAAAAACATAAGTTTGATCTCCACACAGGGTTACGAATAGATGCGGTGGAACACAGCATCGTTCGCCCACCACCGCTGAGGTAATTTTTTTTTCCAGTCTTTCGTATCTTGTTCTCTCTCCATTATTTTTTATTTATATATATATAACTTTTTTTCCAGTTTAGTTTAGGGCCGGGAAGCGAAAGCGTAGAACGTTGTGTGGATATGGTACAAGAGAGAGCAACACTGCATGAAACAATATCTATTTTTTGTTCATTTACAGGTGCGTTCTTCAGCCAATACAGAGAGATCTCGTTTTTTATTCTCTCTAAATTCTCTGTTTCATTCTCTCTCATTCTTGAATATATTTCCCCTCTCTTATTGTGTTTGTGTGTGTCTCTCTCTCACACTCTTTCTCTATAGATATGTATATATATTACAAATCTCTATCCATTGAAAGGGTTAAGAACCTTTCACCCAAATATCTTATTAAAATTCTGTAAAATTCATGCAACGATACAGTAATTTTTACTTACTCAATAATTCTAAAATAAGATTATTATTATTATTATTATTATTAATGATCCAGGCAATTTTATGAATTTTCAATTAATTTCCTCCATCTCAGCATACATGACCCAGCGGTACTGGCTGTCTTTGTAAGGTTACAATCTCTAGCTTAGGTAACCAACATTTTTACTAATTTTCGGTATGCAGTGTTGACGTCAGGAATGAATAATATAAGCATATGCTTACTGTTACTTAAAAAAAAAAGTTACTCGAAAATGGTACAACGATTTTTAATCACGTATCTTATACTTAATGATAATTCTCTATCATACAAACAATTTTGTACTTATACACAAGTATAGTTCTGTGATTTGTATCTTACGACATTTTTTCGAAAAATTCATTTTTAGTGATTTAGGGTGAGCAGTGACCTTAAGCTTTTTCCTAAAGTGGTATCCAAATATTATACGTTTAAATTTTACAAATCAAAAAAAAAAGAATTGTGAAACCCACAGGACTTTCTCTTAATGTAATTTACACAGTTATAATTAACCAATCTCTATAAACTTATAATTCTTGGTAAGTTGTCTTTAAGGTTATATCAATAAGAAAATCTAAACTTAATAAAATGTTTCAAATAAAAGTTTTGGCTCTTTATATATGTAGTTGATAACCCAAAAATTAAAACAAAAAAAATCGTTGGAGCGATTTCCGAGAAAATGGCAAAAACTGAAAAATCCACTCAGTAACGTGGATTAAGATTGATTGATTTTTTACTAAAACCTTATTGTCAGGTCTCCTCCTGGTGGAATATCAAGTTTGAACTTTCCACGACTTTCTGTTATTACGTTATGCTGGTCACACACACAATTACAGGAGAAATAGGAGCGATAGAAAGAGAAGAGAGAGAGAGAGAGAGAGAGACTAATTTCTAAAAGGTAAAAACAATTTTTTCTAACTTAGGGGACTTCAAAACGTGTATTTCTGGTAAAAAAATCGATAATAATTAATTCGATATAAAAAATTTGACACGATCACAGTACTTCCTCTTACAGTTGTAAGAAAGAAAAAATTAATATTTGAATAAAAATCACAATCAATCAGATAAATTAAGTAAAATTGTTAGGTGATGCCCAAAATCTTCGTCACCTCAAATGGTTACGTGGATCACTAAAGTGAATCGCGGTTCATTCGATGTCGATAACTAATATAAAGGACAATAAAGGCGATAAAAACATTGAAAAAAAAATAGTTTTACAGCAGACATTAAAAAAATTTTGCTATTTACTAGCAGTTTCAAAGATCGCATCTTGGCCTTTGGCTCTTCTTCATTTTTATTAATTACCTTTTGTTAAAAAAAAAAACACAAGAAACTGAAGTGCTTGCTTTTACTGAAGACCTGAAAGTTTTTCAAAAAGTTCTTTCTCAAATAGACTGTCTAAAGCTAACGCTAACCTTGAACACTATTTCCAAACGGTACAATGGTAATAGTTCGAAGCTGAATATTAAAAAATGTCATATTTCTTTTTATTGGAAAGGATTTAATTTTTTTTATGAGTACCCTCTCTATAGCCAACCATTTGGTCTAGCGAATAATGTGAACGATTTAGGAATAACGTTTAGCTATGACCTATCATTCAGGTGTCATGTTGAGGGAGACCTATAGAAATGCTACTTCATGGAGCTTTCGGCTTTGTTTTGAGGCACACTTGTGATCTTTGTAATGTCAAAGCGGTGCTGGCTATATTCAATTTATTTGTCAGAAGCTTATTGAGTACGCTTCTGTGATCTGGAGATCATATTGTAAGCAGGATTTTTCTAGACTTTAGGCCATCCCACTTTGCTTGGAGTTTTTTAACAAGATGTTTTCCTTCATTGGCTCTAATTTTTAATACTTTGCAAGTTAGAAGACTGCGAGATGATTTGCTGTTTTTGAAGAAGCTTCTGAAGCTAATTGCTTCCATTCCTTTCCATGTGCCTTCGCGCAAATTCCTCGAATTCATTATCTTTAGTTATTCCTTTTTATAAAACTCGTAATATATGTGCTAATAACGATGTCATTTCCAAGAATTTGTAAAGCAAGGAATGATTATCTTCGTGGTGGTATTGATTTCCAAAAGTTGACTGCATTGTTTGAAAAATTAATTTCAATTGTTATATATAAGCTTATTGTTATTTTTACTTTCTCTTATTTATAGTATTGTTTATGTTTGTTTTTATTGCCATTACAATTATACTGACTTCAACCATATTTGTTTGATGCAAATAAGTAAATAAATAAATACACATACAGCTAAATTTTTTCCAAGTAGCTAGGGAAAATTTTGACCTCTATTAGTAAAGGTCAAACAAAAGCACACTAATAGTTTAAAACAACGAGACAGAGCCACTAGTTTTAGTATTAATTAATTGAGTTTTCAGAAATGACGTAAAAGAATAAACGAAATGACTTACTATTATCATGCTGTATAAGTTTTGAAATAAGATGTTCATATTTATGAATATTAATCAATTTATTGGGTCAATAGACGCCAAACATGGCACAATAAGAAGATAGTATATCATGTAAACGATCTCAAGCAATTTATTTGATAAAATCATCTTGAACTTGGTAAAAATAAAATCTATAAATAACTGGGCAACTCCTAATTTTTACGTTAAATTTTACTTTCTTTTATTGCTGCAAGGTGATGTATTGTATTCGTGCAGATTTTCGAAATTCCATTTTCAAAGGAAATAGATGTTTTATAGAATCCTTGGAACATGAAAAAAAAAAATGTTTTTTTATATTCTATGTGAGAGAGAATGTGTGTGCATGCGAACAGCAAAATCAAAAAGAGATAACGAAAAGTCGCAGCAAGTTCAAACTTGATATTCTATCCTACCAGGAAACCTGATGGGAACCGGAAGTACCACTTCACTATTTATTTATTTATTTATTTATCTATTTTAGTTTTTCACAATATTTTTTTTGAACTTTGTCCGTTGGTTTTAATGAAATTCTGGATTTAGGCTTTCCTCTAAAGTGTCATTTCAGAATAAAAAATCTGGTTTTACTAACCATATCAATGAGATTCCTCAATCCTACGTAAAATTATTACTATTTGTCTTTTCTAAAATTAAATTCCGCTCTAGTTTCAGATGTCGTCCACCTCCCTTGGAAGTATAGCAGCAACAGAATCAGTTGGAATCCTCCCAAAAAACGTCCTTTACTTAATTATCCGGCTTTTGCCTTGTAGTAGAGTCAAGTCAGTTCTCCCCATGAGTCTCTATTCTCTCAGTCTCTGGACTGAAAACCTCTCACAACAATTTCCACTTCTATTTCAGTGTCCCACTCTCCTTCTCACTGTCGTCTTCTTCTTCTCCGTGGGCGAACCACCCATTGCCTATTCCGCTCTGGCCATTTTGTTCTGGAGCATACAGCGTAGAAGTCCATTTTATTTAACTTTTCTGTTGAAGACTCTAGTGTATCCATCTCCTCTCTTATGACTTCATTCCTTACTCTATCCATAAGAGTTTTTTTTTTTTTTTTTTTTACGTATTTCTTCTAGAAATTCATCTCGACCCCCAACAACCTCGAATATACCTTCTTAAATATAGTCTATGTTTCCGCCCAGTAAGTTTAAAATGCTCTCAAATACTAGCGTAGAAGATCCTCTTCTTATTTTCTTTGGTAAGGCTGTTTGTTATCTCGCAGCCATGAATGAAGCATCCTGTTAGCTTTTCTCGCTTGCCAAATTTACGTAGTTTAGCGGAAGTTGTAGTGTTAAATTTCAAACATATGTGATTGGGTTCTAAACTTCCCTATCAACTTGGATTAGTAGGTTGGTATTTGTCCTCCTCCCCAATCTCTATATTTAGGACAAATACGGAAAATTTGAATTTTAAAAGAAAAGAAAATTTGTCATTTTATTTAAAAACAAAAATAATTGTATTAACAGAAGTAAGAGAAAGTTATGTGAGTGTTTGACTTCTTTTATTTTGATAAAGTTTTGCAAACCTAAACAAAAAAAAAAAAAAATATTGAACTTTTACTGCTAGAGTATGTACTTGAAGGAAATAAGTATTTTTTAACAACTTAATATTTTTTTACCTTGATATCCAACTATCCTATGCATGTTTTTCTTTTTCTTATTAGAAACGTTAAGAAGAAATAGAAAAATGATAATAACTGATGAAGAAATACTATGTTGTTGCGAATGGAAGGCGAGTATTAAATGTTATATTGGAACAAGTTTTTATAGAGATATATGCCTGAGTTAAACTATTTTTCTATTTCTATACTGAACAAATACTGAGCTAGGCGCTCATTAGGGCGCATAACTTCTCAACAATACTTAAGAATGTAATTTCATCTTCTGATCTGCTTTTTATTTTTTTTCCTATTATTGCTTCCTTTTTTTTTGCAGTAAATATGGATATTAATACAAGAAACGAAGTGATGTTACAGAGGTAAAAAATATTACATTGAGGTTTAATTTTTTTTAGGCTACTGCAAAAGCTAATATTGAGATCCTCTGGCTATAGAAAAAAGTTTTCAGCCAAAATAACTTCAACAATTTTCTTTAAACTAGGCAACAACTCTACTATACAAACTATCACTTTATTTGTAACATTTTTCTTCCCCCCAAAAAAGAAAGAATACTAGGGAGTCTTGATGTTAGAATTAATTCTAAACTATCGTTTATATTTGTTAGGGATTGATAAGGGATGTTGCCTATTGGTCGACAATCTAGGTACTCATATCTATCTGGACATGCACCTAGTACAATGTAGGCCGCCGCTAGATACCGCTAATTATAATTATTATAATATAAGACATATATATATATATATATATTTGTAAAATTAAGATGCATAAACATCAGAGATCATTGGCATACGGTGCCTTATCAGTTTTCTTTTTCAGACAACACTGCGCATCTCGACAGTGAGCTGTAGAGGGGCACCCAATCTAGAAAATCTAAAGGCAGAACTGTTGGATTCGATCTCTGCATGCTACACGGACCAATTTACTACCACCGGCAAGGCTCCTTTATTTTAATTTTTTAATTAATATGACAAATTAAAAGCAGAAAATATGAAGAATCATGTGATAAGAAGCGGTTTTTTGTTTGTTTTTAAGTGAGAGATTATTAAAAATGAAGTCGACCAATTTCAGACAATATTTTTAACTATAGCTTGAGATATACCTAATTTAAGAATATTATTTTAATACAATTTAATTAAACCATAATAAAACAATAATCTAAGAATTCTATATATAATAGGATATATATAAAAAAAATAATTATAGTTCCATGGATTTTAAAACCCATTCAGGTATGTCAATATTTATAAATACGATATTATATTAATCGACAGACTCTGAACAGTGTTTCTATAAGTATTACGTCTCCTTCAAATATTCAGCTTAATTTAGAGCTTTTTCTGTTTCTGACTGTTTCTTACGATGTATTAGTAATTTTATGTCACTACTGAAAAAACAATGTACAGCTACTGAAGCTACCAAACTCTATGTGAAATCGAAGGGGAAGGTGTCTTTGATCAGTATTACTGCCCCAGCTTATGTTTCAAAAATTTAATAGTGGTTATATGACCTTAAAAAGAAAGACAGGTTCAAGACAGCCATCATATGTGACATTGATGAGGCTTTATGGGGAGCTATGGGTCTAATTCAACCTTACTCCTGCACTTACTAAAGAAGAACTTTGAAGAACTTGATGGCATTGAACATCTTCTACATTTACCCTATAGTTCAGACTTAGTTCCATTCGACTACCATTTGTTTCGGTTCATGACACACTTTCTTTGCGGGAGAAAATTTAGTAACTTCACCGAAGTTGAAACCAGGAGTGCAGGAGTTTTTTTTTATTCCAAACCGAAGGAAATGGTATCCGCGAGGGATCCAACTGGCAGTAAGCTGGCAAAAAGGTGGCTTACAACAGTCAATCGCAGTGAGCTATATTTTGAACATGAATAATAAATTCATAAAAGGTAATGAAAAATTTATTTTTCTTTATAAAACGGGCATTTCTTTTTACACACCCCATTATTTTAATTGTTAATCATTAATTGTTCAGGGGGGTGATTAGCTCAGTGGTTAGTACACTGGACCCACGCAGAGGTCCCGGGTTCGAGACATTATAGCTGGCTGAACTGCCCTTAGATTTTCTCTTCCCTAGGAACCTCCACAGCTCACTGCCAGGTGATGGACAGTGTTGTCAGTTACGAGAGAACATTGTCCGGAGGCTGGCAGTGCACTGAGAACGCTCTGGGCGTCAATAACCATAGATTTGAAGAGCCTTAAAAAAAAAAAAAATTGTTCAATGACTAAACAGAATAAATCGTTAGTATCCAATTCTCTGGTTCCCTTAAGGCACAATGTGGTAGTGTCTTACAACGATTGGTGTCATCATAACGGATGACAGGTGAGAAGAAAGCATAAGAATCCTGAGATTCTTCTGGGAATAGGTATTTTCTGTAAAACAGCATATAGAAATTTCCAAGTGACCACTTCATTATTCTAAAAATAAATTATTTTATACCAAGTTAATTAATAAACATTATCATATTCATACATGAGTCTTATCACCATAGGTAACTAATTAGTAATTAAAGAAAAATTGAAAACATACTGTGTAATACAGCTGAAAACAAGTTGGCTGAAAAATCCGACTGAAATGAAAATATATTTTCCCTAAAGATATGAAGAAAAGATATGATTGTCAGAAGTGCCAATAGAGTGCTCTGAGAGCTATAACCACCATATTAATCATAAGATCTCAGATTGGAATTTTTTTTTTATTTTTCCTTTTAAAGCAACCTTTATTTCTTTTTAATAAATACAATTTCTTTCTCAATACTTTCTTCAACTAATAAGTGTTGGACATTTTAAAAATAGAAATTAACATTTCTCTCACGTATTTGAAAATGAAAACTTACCACATAAATAAAAAAACTCTAAGAAAAGATATCCTTCAGGTTTTACTATTCGGTTTTTCTTTCTCCGAGAAATAAAAGGAAAATATAACTACTTCAAAAAAAATGGTTAGCAAAAGCGTTTGTCACGTAATAGATTAGATTAAAATTATGTTTACAAACACATTGCACGCGGACATTTCTAGAATTAATAATTTAATTTAATGGCTACATGATGTGAAAAAAATATAATTAGATATAGCTATTGCTTTGTTCTTAGTTATTTACTTATAATTGTTTTTTATCAAAGGCATTTTTTTCGCAGGGAATTTCAAAGGCTTTCAATTTTGTTGAACTGATTTGCACCATGCTTTATGTACATATGTAAACAAAAAAATGATCCTCAGATAGTTCTTAAAAACAAAATTTTCTTGAAACAAATATATTTCAAATAAAGTGAAGAAACGTTATGAGTTTGGAAAACATTATAGGGGAAAGTGGATTAGCTATGTCTTCAGGACCACACACTCAACACTGCTCAGAGATCCTGCTTAAAGGCAAACATAGAACGGTAGATCAGGTGCGGATATACTGACAGAACATACAATCAGGCATGAAAATATTTTCTCCAGCAATAAGACTGTAAAATCGAACTCTGAGGGCAATTGGGAGTAGGAGTATATGGGCCAAGTAAATTTCTCAACATTTTCTAAGCGGAAAAATTTTGTGCGATTCGAAAATATGTACAACCAGTTCAACTTCGACAGAAAGTATCGGAATCAAGAGACTATCCTTCCGATAGCCAAGCCTTCATTAAAAACACTGAACTCATGTGTCATCAGTTCGAAAATGGTTATGGGCATGCCTTGGCAAATTCAATGATCTTAAAAGAAACAATAAAGTTGCGTTGAATGTAACGAGTTAGCCGGACACCATGGCAAGCAAAGGCACAATAAATCCCATTATGTAAAACCAGAATCCTTTTGTGGGAGATTCGAGGAGGAAGTCAAGAGAGCATCGCTCTGGGAACCCTTCCAGGGACTATCTGGGCAGCTCCGGGCGAGAAAGACAGAGGCCTGCATCAAGATGAGCAAACAAAAAAAAAAAATAGACTTCGCATGATGAGTCTTGGGTTTCCTAACGGGCAATGTAGACTTAAGGGTCACCTGCAGAAGCTGACTGCACTTGCAGGTTCTGCAGGAAGTTTGAGGAGACACCAGGAGCCACCTCCTAACTGATTGCATTGTTACCATTCAAAAAAGATTTAGAAATCTGGGCACCTTTTTTTTTAAGGAAATTATCTTGCATCAGTTTTTCTTTTCTTTCGTTTTATTGTTTTCCTTTTTTATTTTCTCCTACTTCTTCTAAGTAAGAGGAAGTATTGCGATCGTGACAAATTTTAGAAATTGTGTGTTCACCGGAAATGCATATTTGAGGTCCTCTGAGAATGAAAAAACATATTTGTAACAAGTCTGTGTGCATGCTTGCGTCTGCGTGTGTTTGTGTTTGAACAATAAATATATTTCAAAAAACGAAAAATCGTAGGAAGCTCAAATTTGGTATTTCACCACCGCATCTGACACGAAAGTTTTGTGTAAAATTCATCAACCGGAAGTGCTGATTTGTACTGATTTTTTTTTTTTTAAATTTTTCGCGATTTTTCACGAAAACTGCTCCAACGATATATTGTATACTGTCTAAATATATAAATACATGACACTTTTTTTTTTTTAATTTAAGTCGCGTCAAAATCTATGTTCATTGGCGCCCGGAACCTTCTTAATGCACTGCCGGCTTCCGGACAGTGTTCTCTCGTTACAGACAACACTCTCTATCACCGAACAGTGAGCTGTACAGACATCTAGGAACAAAAAATCTAAGGGTAGCCACAGCTGGACTCGAACCAGAAACCTCCGCGTGGGAGTCCAGTACGCTAACCACTTAGCTATTCCCTTCCCTAAGACTATCACTTTTTATTTGAAATATTTGCCTGGGGAACAGTAGCGTTTAGCTTTCCTCTTAAGTACCACTGTATAGTTGGTAAAATGTATGGTTTTCGCAACCTATTTGATAATACACTACATTACATGCATTAGTAAAATTTCAAATTTGAAGAAAAGCGGTCAAACGGAAGTGCGATCTTACAGAATAGATTTTTGAGTATTTTGGAATTATGTCGGAAACAACTGTAACGATTTCCTTCTTCTTTTTTTTGAAATTGTTTTATTTACAACTTTGAATATTTACAACTATATAAATGAATATGTAACAAGGAAATAAGCTAGGTGATATAAACAATGATGTGATGGTAATGAATGGTAGTTATCCAGCGACAATACCATTAATTACCTAGAAGGTGCGGGGCTAACGACGTTTCAATCGCCTTGCAGAATTGCCTGGAAGTATAGTGGAAGGAGAGGATTTGGGCGAGAGGATTGGGATGAAGGGGGAGTCTGCTGTGGAATTTCTTGTACCGGAGCTTTACTATATCATGGACAAAAGGAATCTTCAGATCTGTGTGGATTGAAGGTTGGAAACGTAATAAGGAACATCGACTATGCGTCGGAGTATTTTGGACTGTAGGGTTGGTATTCTGTTGAGGTTGGTACGTTTCGTGGTACATCTTTGAGGAGGGACCAAAGCCTAATCCAAAGCCCCACTGGGCCCATGTAGCTATCCCAAGAAAAACTACAACAAACCAGGTCAAAAAACTACAAAAACTACAGAACAAATATCCAGACCCAGGTCTAATCTATCTAAGATTCACCGCAGTCCGAACAAATCGGACAATTACCTTAAAGGGAGATTGCCTAAGCTCTTCGACAGACATCCTGTTCCGGCACAACCGAAATTTCATCACAACCTAAGCAATCTATAATTAAAATGGATGGGTGTTTCCTTCTCTTTCTCACAGATTCTACAAAAGGGAACCAGCATGAGCCCCATACGTAGAGGTGTCTCCTTAAATCACAATGTCCAGTAAGGGATCCAACCAGATGCCTGAGAGAGTTCCATGAAAGACACAGCAACGTCTCACAAATAGCCCTGTCCGGGCCCTGTCAATGAGCATCTTGGATGGCCGACAATCAAATGTGCTCATCCATAGGAATGACTGTTGTGCAGCTATCCATTACTGGAAGCCTGACAGACATATGCCAGAAGACATGCCAACAACAAGCTCGGACCAATGAAGGGAGAGAGGCGCCTAATTTGGCAAACCTATCCACCTCCTCAAAACTTATCTAAAGATTTTCTTTAAAGTTAGAATGTTAATCCTCCAATCAAGTGTACGATTTCCTTTGAAACTTTGAAAATACACTTTGAAAACTTACTGCACAACTTACTTTCACTTTTATCTGTTCAAACAGATTTTTGGGGGGACATGACAATTACATAATCACCATACACGTGGTTACTTAAATTCTGGGGTACATGATTACCTCTACCACGTTTTTTTTTACTGTAAGCCCTTCTAAACTTTTGTAAATATTATAATTTTTAAAGAATTCTTTTTACCATTAAATTGTAATAACTACGTAATCTCTTACGTAGTTATTACACTGTTGTGTGTGTTCCATACCAGATTTTTTTTTTATTAATATTTTTTTTAATCAAAATGATTGTTGAAGATAGCCTCCTGGGATACCGTTATACTCCCCAGTATACTCAGTGAAACCTATTATAAAAACCTATGTACATTAAATGAACAGGTGTGTAGAATATTGATATCACAAACATATCCACAGCCTTCCTTGATATAATCTGAATATAGAGTTGTGTGTGTATATATATATGAAGATGGAAGCACAAACTGAAGCCAGATACAGAGGATGATGGTAACTTTAATAAAATGCCAGAAGCATTATCTATTTTATTTTTTTTTTTTTTTGTATTATATATTTTTTGTTTTATATATTTTCTCTTGAAAAAAAAAAAACTACAAAAACAAACAAACAAGAACAAAAAAAATACAGTTCTGACCCGGATAAGATTATATGGACTTTCATTTCAATGCTAATAGTAGTAACATGTGGAAAGACTTGTTGGTACCAACCTATAGCCGTAAAAAGATTCTTTTTTTATATATCATTTTCTTTTTGTTAGGACTATCTCATTCACAAATGAATAAAAAAAAAAAGAAAAAAGAAAAAAAAAGTGATAGGATTCGACACTAAAAAAAGTCTTTAATAAAAGATAACTACTCTTGAAGTGTGTGACATCGACCTAGTTGGATATGTAACCATGAAAATCGTATGCATCTCTCAGTAACGGTAATGTCTTCTTAATATAATAAAGATACGTTAATAAAAAAAATAATATATATATAAAGAAAAATCTTCCATCTTTTCTAACCACACTGATTTCCTTTTTTTTTATTTCGAATATGATGAGACAAAAAAAAAGGTTAAGTACTGTTATTTGGTTTAAAACTAATGTTCAATGTTTAACTTTAGTTTTAACCGGAGTTTCTAAAGAAGTAATCATCATTTAATAGAGTAATACCTTCCAGTTGGCATTACTGGGGACCTCCTATTAGCTGGGAAACTGCTCTTCAAACATTCAGTCTATACATATAAAAATTCAGCATCCGTATGTTTGTGGCCGCAAAACTCGAAAAGTAGTCGATGGATTGACTTGAAATTTTTACACAACATTGCATTTCTATATAAGAGTGTTTATATATACTTTTTACTCCGAAGTTTCCACGGAAACGGGAAATTCCGAGCGTTTCGCGAGGTTGGCGGAAATAGACAGACTCACACGCGTTGTGATGGTGACGCTCTCTCTGAACTTCTTTCCCAACTGTGCTAAAAATGAACGACGTACTCGATATGAACGAACATCATTCTAAACTGAAACGGTGAAACAGTGACACGCAGGTGTCACAGTCTAAACGCAGGTGAAACCAGTGACATATAAATCCATTGATTCCGTGATGGACCAAAGTGAAGTTGTGAATTTTCCAACGGAATTTCTCAATTCAGTCGATGTTCCCGGATTACCGACACACATTCTAAATTTGAAAATTGGAGTGACAATTATATTACTCCGAAACACCAATCAGCCAAAGTTATGCAATGGTAAACGATTAGTAGTTACAAAATTGATACATAATCTAATTGAAGCAACAATTCTAATTGGACCTCATAAAGGTGAAGACTTCTACGAATACCACTCATTCCGACACATGTGGCGTTCGAGTTCAAAACGACTTCAATTTCCAATACGCCTTGCGTTCGCTATGACTATCAATAAAACGCAAGGACAATCTTTGCAAGTGTGCGATTTGAATTTAGAAAACGAATGCTTCTCTCATGTGCAATTGTATGTCGCATCCTCCAGAGTCGGTAAACCATCTGATCTTTATATATATGCAGAGAACGGACAAACAGAAAATGTAGTCCATTCACTAGCTTTACAATAAAAAAAAGACTTTCAGTTAAAAACATTTTTTCTTTCTTTCCTTTCAGTTCACAGCAACGCAAAGTAGGGTGTTAAATTGAACTATGTATTTTCTTGCTGAATCTATGTTAACTATCATACTTCTATTTACTTCCCTAATAATTAAAATCAGACTGAGCCACAGCGAAGCATGGCCGGGTTTAGCTAGTAATTTATAAAGTTAAACTGTGTTTACATACTCTATTGAATCTTGCCGACTAATATGAATGAGATGATATAGAAATCAGCGTATTTACTCACATACAGAATGATGAAATAAAACTAGTACAAGCCTTATGTACTATATTATTATATTCGTGTAAAAATGTTTACGAACGGATAATACAAGCCAAAAACTAAATGTTTTCAAATTAACATTGCAAGTTTAAATATAGTTAATTAGAAACATAGGAATAATTGCAGTAAGAGAAAATGAGAAAGTCATGAAAGTGTGAGAGAAAGAAGGACATTATTTATTACAATCATTTACTCTTTCTTATTTCTAGTAAAATGGAAGTATTACCATCGTGTCAAATTTTCGAATTGAGTTTCCCACCGGAAATACAAGTACTCACGTCCTGTCTAAGTAAGAAAAAAAAAAAGGTTTTTACCGAATGGTTTGTCTGTATGTGTGTGTAAACAAAATATCTCAGTAAGCTCAAACTTGATTTTCCGTGTAGGTACTACTACCACCGTACCTGACTGGAACGTTTCGAACAAAATCCATAATCAATTCAAGAAAGTATGGACTTTACAGAATTTTTTTTTTTTTTCAAATTTTTCACTACTTTCTAGAAAAACGCTAAGTTTCGTATAATATCTACTATACTTTGTCCACACCGGTAGACAAATTGTGCGACTGTCTAATAATCATTCGAGAATATTATCCATTTGATTTTGTTGGGAAGTTGCAAAACAATTTGTAGACTTTGTCACGCGTCCACACCTGTATACAATGTCTCTGGTCAGTAGTGGAACATTCTTCGTAATGGCCGGAGACATTATGCTGCTGTGGCTTGATAACAGTTTTTTATCATTCGGTAATAATCTCTTGGATAAATTGAGATTGGAAGATCCCACATGGAATTCCGAAATTTCACCCCGTTGACTCCCCCCCCCCCCCGTGATTTCGAAGATTTATTGCTGATGGTTGGGAGAAAAAAAATCACCAAGCACTACACGAATTTCTAGGAAACCATCACAATTTCCGTCAGGTTGGCAGTCAAGTTCCATTTTCTGGCGGCTGGTGACTTATTCGCAAGCCTACAGAAGTTTCTGTCTGTAGGACATGTCCCGTATATGAAATGTATTCACAAGTTTTTCATTCGAAATGGGAGATCTTGAGACATGAGATTTTTGTAGATGGAGAGTCGCAGATCATCCAA